>VWPU01010672.1:0-87860 GCA_013398955.1 Callaeas wilsoni
CGCCCCCCGCTCCCCCTCCCGCTGCCGGCAGCAGGGAGGGCCCGGAGCGCAGGCCCGGTCCCAGGCTCGGCTGCCAAGCAGCAGCAGGAGCCTCTTCCCGCAGAAATGGTGCCTCCCACGCAGGAGCGAGATCCCACGGTGTTCGCCGGGTTTTCGGCTCCCGCCGGGAGCTGCGGCCCGGGAGTCGCGGGGGTGCTGCGCTTGAACTCTGGACACCTCCTTGTTTTCCTCCTTGCCTCGTGACTTTTATGGCCTGTCACGGAGGGAAGGCAGGGGGACGAAAGGCGAGATCCCTGCCTGCGGCTCGCTTCCTGCCTCCTTGCCGCAGCCCCGGCCACCGCAGCAGCTCCGATGGCGACCCCAGCGCCCCAGCCAACCTGCCACGGGGGGATTCCGAGCTCCCACGGCTCCTGCCTGACCCATCGTCCTCCCAGTACCCATGTTTGTCCTTGCTTGATGCTTCGTTTATTCTCAGATATTGGCTAAGACTGCATCAAACCTGGTAGGAATTATGGGGTCAGAGATCTGAGCTCAGCTTATCAGTGTTGACTTGTTGCAGACTTTTCCAGGTTGCTGCTGGATATGGATGCCCATGTTGGCTTCTCTTGGAAATGGGTGCCTGTTTCTCCTGGACCAAGCCACATGTGTAATGTGTTGTTGGAAGTTTTGTGACCTGATTCCTTGGTATTTTGGAGTTTCTCATAACCTAAATGACTTGGAGATGGCTTGGATAAGGGCAGAGTTCTTTTAAAGGGTTGCACCGGAGGGAGGTGTCTTCGTTTGGAGGAATAATGTATGGGTGACCCAGATTTCAGAACTGCACCCGAATTGGGTGAGGAGGAGGCATCCATAAATCAGACTTGAAGTTGTAACAGATCTGAATTCTTCTTAGTTTTTGTTAATGTTAGGAACAGCTCAGCTGGCTTCTTTGTAGCACCTCGTTTTGCCAGGTGGTGGTTGCGGGTGGCATTTGTCCTGTGCTGCCTGTGCAGCAGCTTTGTGGTCTGGCTAAATCTCAGTGGGGTTATACGGTCCAGTTGCTCGTGACAGCAGGCGACTGGGCTTGAGGTTGGTGCTCCTGCTCTCTGAAATAGCGGTACACAAATACTTCCTCTGGGAACCTCTTGTGCGTCCTGATAGATTTTGACGGTAAGAGTCTATTCCACAGGCCTTTTTTTTCTTTTTTTTTTTTTTTCATTTCATCCTGCTAACTTTGGTGGATATTCTTGTGCTTGTTCTGTTGAATCTTATCCTTTCTTATGGTTCACTTATTTCATGTGCTTTCTAGCAGGAAAGAGCCAAATTTTGCTATAGTTTTTGATGGTTTTTTCCTTCTTTTTTTTTCTTTTTAATGTAATCTACTTTGGAGTCTTGTTTAAAGTGGGCTGTTTTATTTAATTAGTTTGTATTCATATTACATTCACTCTCTACAATTATCCCAGGCAAAATTTAAGAAACAGCCCGCAAGGGATTTCAAATTCTTAATTGGAATCACATTTTTTTCCAAGGATGTTTGATTCTAAGAGTTTACTGTGCTTTCTGTCATCTGGTATCTTTCCAGTTGATGTTGTTTGCTTAGTTACTGTTTGGCTAAATTATCCACAGCTAGTTTATTTCAGTAGTCATGCCTCGGAAGTTTTGCAATTCCTTTCCGCTTTGCAGCTCCTCACTGAACTCCTGTTGAATCTTTTAATGAAGTACTCAGAAATTACTTCAGTGCAAATGCAGTCGTGCTCTATTGTTTTGGCGCTTGGGCTCTACAGAGAGGTTATTTCCCTCTTTCCTGAGGTAATCACACGGTTGATGTTCAGAGTGTCAGCCGACTGGGGACAGATACCTTCACCTGACCCCTGGCAGGTATTTACATTCCCAGCTGGTTATCACTGCATCGAATCTAGAATTCTACTAGAAAAGTACCCAGTCTTGATTTCAAGATGCCAAGTGATAGGCTGCACTGGTTCCCCGGCTAAATTATTCCAATGGCTGATTACCCTCGCTAATTTCTTATCTCCATCTGTCCAGCCTGGCTCCTAACCACAAAGTCTTGCTACAAGTTTTCATGCCAGATGTTGGAGCCTGTTGCTGCCAGGATGACATGTTCCACTAAACTAAAAGATGGCCCGTTGTACTGCAAGCCCATGGCTGTCAGCCGTGCTGAGCTCTTCCTTCTGGGAACAGGCCGCCGTGGAGCTGGAGTCTGGGTGATCCGTGTGGTTTGGAGCGGTGGTGCAGGGTGCCTGGCCTTCTGGTGTCTGTGTGCAGGCAGGGCTTTCTGGGGATTGTGATTGAGTAAGTCGTGTTGCTTGGAGTTGGGCCTCAACATGATGAGCAGCCCAGCAGAACAACAGGGTGCTGAAGGAATGATCCAGTTCTCATCCAGTCCTGACTGCAAGCTCCTGCTGCTTTCCTGGGATCGGCTCTAGTGACCAAGTGGCCTCAGATCAGTCCAGTCACTGCTCCAACTGAGTATTAACCCTCTTCCCTAAACAAAAAAATATGGAAGTTGGATCATCCTGCCTTGTGGCCAGAGAGACTGCTCTCTGTAGCAGTGTAGCATGACACTGGGCATGAGAAATGTGGTGAGGGACCACCTCTTCCAACAGCAGGATCAGATGCCAGAGGGAATCACACATTTAGTTCCTACATTTCTGTGCTTGGATAAACAGGCTGTGGTTGCACAAATCCTCTCAGCTGGCAGTGCTGTTGAAAGAAGCCGTCGTGCCTGCCTGTTGTCATCCTTGCTGGTTCCGTGCTGCGGTTTGTTGTGAGACCACACATACACCTATACCACCAGAAGAGAAAGGGCAGAGGATGGAACTCCTTTTGGCAAGCTGAAGAGTTGGTGAAACTAAGAGTTGTCACAAGCACACCTTACCTTAAATCTTCGTGGAAGGCGTTGTGTCTTTTCTTCTTCCCTCTGCAGCAGACATGTGAGAGCAGCTGCCCTGATTTACTCACTAGTGCAGGTTAACTGTTGTGTGGCTTGGGAGAGCTGGGTTTAGCCAGGACTGGGTTTAGGTCAGCTGCTTTTATGTCTTTGGTCAAGAAGCATGTGTTGAAATTTGTTTTGTGGGAAAGGGCATTTAACGTAAGAAGAAGGAGGCCTGAGCCTTGGCTGTGACACACTGATACCTATGAAGGGTTTAGCGGTGCAGAAAAGTTCCAAGTTAATGCATTCATGCGTTCTAGATGTGAGTTCTCAGTGCTGAGCAAGGTGGGGTGCCCTTTGGGGAAAGCTGCATTAATCTTTTCTCTTCCATTAACAAGTGACTCCGGCTTTCTTGCCCTTCGAGTAGAATTGATTTGCTGAGACAAAATCCATTCCCCATCTATTGTTTTAAACACCATTCCTTCAAGTCCCGTGCAGAACACTGCAGGATGAGGAACAGAGCCTGTGGTGGGGACTTGTTTTGACCTCGTGTTTTGGGGGTTGGATTAAAAGTGAGGTGAAGTCAAAGAAGAAATTCCCATGACTTTAGTACAGGTTCAGTGGAAGGTCAGGGGAGGGCTATTGGTTTTGATAGTGGGAAAAATTGAGAAGGGGAGAAATGATTACCATGACATGTGTACAAATGTACATAGATAAACAGACATGCATATGTAAATGTATACAAAATAGAGGGTGTTCTGATGCTAGGAGAGGTTGAGGAGGAGTGGGTGAAGAAACTGTAATTGGATAGCACACAAGGAGGGAACTGAGGTGGGAGGAAGCACAGGAGCCTGCTGCCAGGAGAATACTGCATTAAAGCAGAGCAGGCCATAAGTTCCCTTCCTGAAAACTTACCCTATTCTCAGTGTCACGGAGAAGTGTGCGACATTCAGACACCAAATCACCTTTTTGTGATCTCAAATTGAACACCCAGCTGCAGGCAGGGGCTCAGTGTGTGAGGTTCACTGCCCACGGCCTTTCTGGTGCTCCCAAGTCATTAAGCACTGGGGTTCCTAATGCTGATCATACACAGAAATTCCCAAATTTTTACGTGGGCCAGACTGGGGTGGTGCCCAGTGAGATCCAGGAGCTGGGTGATCCCCCCCATGGGCAGAGCAGAGCTGTACACTGGTGAGCAGACCCAGCCTTGCACAGGGTGTGACTGGAGAAGGCGAGGGAAGGGGCGGCTCCTGCTTCAGCAATGAATCCAGCAGTAGAGTTTATGAATCCAAAATACAGCCCTCTGGAGGGGAGGGGATTAGGATCCCGGTCGTGTTAGGGCACGATTTGTTCAGGTTGCGGAAGCCCAGGGATAATCAGGGGGACAGGAGTGTGAGTTACAAGCAGACCTGTAACTAGTTGGACATGGTCTCTGTTCACATCTGCCAGAAAGTGGCTGCCATGGCTACACTTTGCATATTCACTTGATAATAGAAAGAGATGCACAAAGCAGTGCTAAACTGACACAAACGCCGCTAGTGGGAGGAGTAGAAGGAGAAGATGCTTTGCCCCTAATCTTGCTGGGCAGCTGCAAAAAATCGGGATGTGTAAGCTATATGGTATGTGTGCTTTACACTCACATTTACAGGTGTAATGATCAAAAATGCCTACACGGATTATTTGAATAGTTTAAATCTTACCTGGGCCCTTAAATCTTCACTACAGATTGCTGTCCTGTGACAAGGGGCTCGTGGAAACTTGGAAAGAGTACATGGGAAGAGTATAGCTTTCACAGGAAAAGAACAGATGCAATACCAGTGCCTAGCAAAGCTCTGATGCTGTAGCATCAGATGTCTTTATTGGGTCTGGGCTCCAGGCAGAATCCTTGGATTAAGCCTGAGTTTAGATGCAGAAGTTTTGCTGTAGGTAGTCCATAGTGCAGGCATCCAAGGGTAACTCTAGACTGTGAAATGTAATCCAGCTGCAACATTTGAGTCGCTCTCTTTTCTGAGGTACTCTGAGATCACTGTGTGGTTTTACAGGTGAGGGCTGCCAGGCTGCTAGTGAAGTTGAGAAGGTGCAGTGTGTCTCTGTTTCCATTCCGTTGCTGGATTTAGGGGAGAAGGGATGTTCTGAGTGTGCTGCCAGCTCTGCAGGACAGGAACAGTGTCTCAGTGCACAGTGTTTAGAACAGTGAGGAGTCAGTCCTGATGGCTGGTATGGCTCATGGCTCAAGTAACTCTTCTCATTGTTTGTTCTCTTTTTCTGTGACTTGCTTTGCACATGAAGATATTTCAGGCTTGAGCCTGGATACAGTAGAGCTGATAGATCTTAGAGTGCTCTGAGAATGATGCACTTTTCTCTCCTTTCTCTACCCTTGCCCACAAGACTGTAGAATATCCTGAATTGGAAGGCACCCACAAGGATCACTGAAGTCCAGCTCCTAGGCAAGGTGTTTACTCCTGGAAAGGCATGTCCCAGGTACAGGCAAGCAGAATCTCAGGATGGGCAGCGGGGGTAGCCCTGGCAAGGCTGCAGTACAACACTCAACCCTGTCATGACTCTATGCTGTGACAGACCCTGGGGCAGACAGAGGATGCTGTGGGGAGACAGGCAAGGGAAGTGGGACTATCCCACTATTTTTACAGCAAATTATGGGTTGTGGCATGTTTTCTTAAATGTGCAAGTGATTGAGGGAGATGGGTTTACCCCTCAAGTCACCCAGTAATTTCTTAATAACAACTGGTGCTGTGTATGGGGAATACATGACTGCAGTGTCACTCTCTCCTCATCCCTGGGCACAGCTGGGAAGAGGGAATATTCTGTCAGGGCATGTAGGGAAGACTTGAAAGGGAAGCTGTAAGATGTTCCTGTAGGCACAGGGTGAACACTGCTTATTTTGGTGCCATCTGGGAAGGCAGTCATCCTCTGACATCACTCCTACAGTTTACCTTGTCTTCCTACCCCTGCACAATGAGTAAACTGAGCTGTTTCATTTCGGAGAGGGGCAGAGAGAGGAAGATGAGCAATTTAGAGGTATGCTGGAGCAGTAAATGTGCCTTACCCTGGAAGAGCAAGGCCAGGCATGCAAGTTATGTCATTGTAGTGTGTACTCTGTCACAAGGGAGGGTCAGGGCTGTGAAAAGCAGCTAAAAATTGCGTCTCTGTGTATAGAAGAATCATGACAGCTGAATTGCCCAGTGGGTGTTATCAGATGCGCCACAGACATTTCTTCCTTTGTTCCCTACCAGCGTCATTTTTGCCTATCCAGCTGCTGAGTGTGTGATAACAGTGATATCAAAGACATGAAAATAAGCATCTGAGTGTAAAAGGGGAAAGATTGATTGATTCTGACTCTGATAGTCATAGCAAAATGACTTTAGAAGAGACCAGAACAAGAAAAGGCAAAATGTGCTGTATTGCGTGTGCAGTGAAAACTGGCGTGATCAGAAATCTCACGTTCAGCGAGGCAGTATGGAAGCAAATCTGCCCTGAAATGTATTATAATTATGTTTTACTAGAATGTTGCCTTTGAAAGCTTAATTTAAAAGGTGCCATTGTAAAAGGTTTTGTTGTGACTGCTAAAAAGAGTGAAGGAAGTGCACTTAGAGGGGAAAAACAGGTATTAACTGATGTGGGAGACAAATAGAGAAGTGTCAAGGAAAGCATGTGCAAAAACACCAGCTTGGTTTTAAACTATGGTTTGGTAGAGAAATATAGTTTTGTGTTTAGTTGGAGCAAGAAATTTCTGATGCTGCATGTCCCAAGTTTATAAAATTAATAGAATTGGAGAAGGGGTCTCCCCTGAATGTGGGCACAGTGAGAAATAAGCAACTGTGAATATCTGATGTGTGTGAGGTTATGGGAGTGGGTCTTTCACTGACTGGGCAGTGAGATCCCTCCAGTACAAGTATGATACCAGAATGAGCCAAAACAACTAATTATGTACACTACATTGTGTGAAAAATCTCTATTATTTGTAGTAAACAACTTTACAGCACAAAAGGAAAATATCCTAGTAATGTGTTTTGTTATCTGGAAGAACTTGGAGGCAAAAAGACACGTAAGGAAAGAACAGAGTGAGCAGCTGATAGATGTTTGTTGGGGAAGGGATTGCTTAAATAAGACTTTGCTTATGGTTGCAATCAGACAGGGAGTTTACAACAGGCCTTTGCATATTCAGTACACTGAGCAGCCACTCCCTGCCTAATCCTCAGTATGGCTGTGAGGTAGGAGGGGTTACTATTACCCCAGCTGCACAGATGACCCTCAGACAGGCAGAAACTGCTGCAAACTGCTAGAATTAGGAACTGGAAATTCTGCTGGATGAGGGCACCCTTCTTGGTTGCCTTAAAATTACCCCAAGCCCAGGTACAATGTGAGTCTTCTGTAGAGACTCCTCTTAGTGAATGAGTGTGGCGGGGCACTGAAGGAAGGAGAGCTCCAGGTATCCTAACGTGTGTTCCCCTTCCAGCCCGGATTATGTTACTGGTGATAACAGCTATCCTTTGTGGGCCCCACTGGCTTGAGATTTCTAGTGACTGCACCCGTGTTTAACTGCTCCTAAGCTGTAGCTGTGAGGAGAGGCGAGACTTAAAACAGCAGAGTGCATCTTTGCCACCTTCTTTTAGGGCAAGTACAGGAACAGCCAAAAGTTTGGAATGCTGGAGTGTTCCTCACGTTTGCAATCAAAAGCAGCAATGCTGTGTGTCCTGCTGCAGGGATAGCTGTAATTGCACCTACGCTGGCACAAATGGAAGAAGTGAGGTGCTGGCTTCAGTAATAGGCAGCAAACATCTCTGCTGAAAGCTAGTTTCCTCAGGTGCAGCAGTCTGGCAGAGATAAGACCAAATTTTCCATACAGGAAGGTGTTTGGGAAGAGGACTCCAAGGAGTGCTCTGGCTCTTCCCTCCTTGGGCATGGTCCACTGACAATCCCAACCCTTCCCCCTTCAGACTCTCTATTGCTCTTAGCTTTCCCAAACTACAGTGGTCACACCACATCGTACTCTTTGCTGTTGCATCCAGTGATTTTTTTTTAAGCACAGCAAAGCATTTTGCCCCGTGCCGAGTCCGATGAACGCGTTTAGGTGAGGTTGGGCAGTGTCAGAAGGTACAGCTGAGAGCTGCCTGTGAGGCTGCACTGGAGGAACTCTGCTGCATCTCGTTGACCTTGGCAGAGATGGGACATTTACGTGTTTATTTATGCCCCGCTGATCAAAGCGCGTTGCAGGTAATGGGAAGGCGAAGGAGCTGAGTCTCTGATTTCATTTGCCTGGTGCCTATGGCTTCCCAGGGGAAGTCTTTCATGGATGGGAAGGTACGCACCAGTCCAATTGGAATATACCATGCACGCCTGCGTAGGCTGGGGTACGTGAGGACTTTGCATTCCTCAGCCAGAGCTGTCGTTTTGTGACAGTGATTTAAGAGGTGAAGGAAATTTTGTCGGCTTGATTTTCCACTGTTACTCACGGCCACTGTTAAGTTGCCTCATCCTCTAATTTCTCACCACCACACTGAAGTCAGGAGCTTGGGGTGAATTTGAGGCACACAGACCTTATTTTACTTCGTGATAAGGTGGGACCTGGGAGGGGAAAGAGAGAGGTGGTGTTACATGCCACAGGGCTGAGGAAAAGGAAGCCGTAGGCCAGTCAGGAAGAGTCAGAGTTGATGTCTTCAAAGACTCCCAAAGGGCAATCTTAGGATCCTGATTGCTCAGCTAGTATCTGAAGAGCCATGCAGCCATCAAAGAGTGCTATTTTAGAAAATCCAGAAGGGTGGTGGTGGGAAGCAGACTCTGCCCCCTCATTCACATGCAGGAAAATGAAAATAGAGGGAGGAAGGATTAAAATATCTCTAATTGTTCCTTATGCATTGAAACTTTGTTTAGTTATTAAAATGGGAAAAATATTTTAATTAATGCATCGAAGAAATGTTAGTGCTATTTCTGAGCTGGTGTATGAATGCTTTAAATTAATCCACACTTAGTGGTGTACTGCTCATGAAAGTATGTGGACATCATTTTTGCCCATTGACAAAGAAAGGGAAATAATACTGAAATAGAGAATATCAGTATTGTTCATCTGTGTGTGCTGTTTCTTAATTTTTTTAAGATTGTACCTGTAGGGCTCTACTTTTTTTTTTTTTTTAATTTTTATAATATGCTGTGTTAATGACAGTATTAGGAGCTAATGCTAAATCTTAACTACAACATCTATGGGCTGTAATTACTACTATAAACTTTGAAATAAGGTAGTAGTAATTGGTAAAGTGGGTTATAAAAAGCATTTTCTAAGATTGATGTATATCAATTACAGCATTTAAACCCCTGATTTATACAACTTTTCACAGCTTGAGCTGAAGGAGAAGGTCACAAAAATGTCTTCCCTTCCCCTTTCCTTTGGAGTGTTTCCATGCTAGACTTTGCAGAGGGTTTGAGGAGGTTTCCAGGGCTTTTCCTAGGATCTCCTACGTGTTGTTACTTGTTTTCAGAGTTGCTCACAGGGGCTGTCATTAATTCACCTCTCTTCCATGCAACATCCCCTCCGTGCCAGCCCTATCCTATGGGGAGAAGGCTGTCTGTGGGTTCACTTGGAATGGCAGAGTCAGTGGCAATAACAAGACAAGGAAACATTAAACCATAAAAACAATGGCTCATTTGGAAATGGTTGTAAATCCAAGTAGAATATCCTGCTTCCCCTGGTGCCCGCTTCTCACCTGGGAGGGCAGCAGACTGTTCCTAGCAGAGGGCCAGGGTGAGGGTGTAAAACCTCCCTGCCGTGCTGCTGGTGGAGTGTGTGGGCTGCCGAGGGAGCACCTGGCTCTGTGTGCAGTGCTTGGCAGTCACACGCCAAGAGACACCTACGCTGGAGCGTCAGGGACTGGCCTGTGGATCCTGGGTGTGGTTTCACCGTAATGTAGGGCTAAGTCCAGGTTTCTGCTTTCCTGCTCCTGCCTTGCTGCCCAGCCCCGTATTCTTGTCCTCTCGTACAGCTGCTTTGGGGTCTCAGCACGGGGAGGACATGGACCTGCTGGAGAGAGTCCAGAGGAGGCCACCAAGATGCTCTGAGGGATGGAGGACTTCTGCCATGAGGACATGCTGAGGGAATTGGGATTGTTCAGCCTGGAGAAGAGTAGGCTTTGGGGTGACCTCATTGTGGCCTTGCAGTGCCTGAAGGGAACCCACAGGAAAGATGGAGAGAGACTCTTGACAAGGGCCTGGAGTGACAGGACAAGGGGCAATGGCTTCACACTGACAGTAGGTTTAGATGGGATATTGGGAAGAAATTCTTCCTTGCGAGGGTGGTGAGGCCCTGGCACAGGTTGCCCAGAGAAGCTGAGGCTGCCCCATCCCTGGCAGTGTCCAAGGCCAGGTTGGATGGGGCTCTGAGCAGCCTGGTCTGGTGGAAGGTGCCCCTGTCCATGGCAGGGGGTGGGAACAAAATGGTCTTTAAAGACTCTTCCAACCCAAACCATTCTCTGATTCTGTATACAACTACTGCAGGGAGCTGTCAGATTTACCTTTACTTACTTATCTTTTCTTCTGTGTCACACCTTTATGGCTGCTCACATCACTCTGCTCCTGGGTTGTTTTCTTTTGGCTCGGCAACTCCCTGGGATGGCTCATACATGGTCACATGTGCATTGGCATGAGGGAGATCTTGGCAGCAACCTGGATGCATAGGAAATTGGTCTGTTCTGAATTTCAGGTGTTCTGGATTTTCAGGGTTCCACATCAGGTCTTAATTGAGATTTATTAAGATCCAGTTCTGGGTGGTATTGGATAGTTTGTACAGTCAGCAGCAGAAGGAATTGAAGAAACTGTCCCCCTTTTTATTTTTTTTTTTTAAAGGAATGGAATACAAACAAATGAACTTTGCAAGATATCTGTAAATACCTAAATTGGGCCTGACAGATTTGATTATTCATCTTTATTAACCCATTTATATCACAGTGTATTTCACTGCCCTTTTTTTAGTTTCTGGTAGCTCATGTAATTCACTGCATCAGGCCCAACCTTTGAAAAACAGGGATCAGGCAGAGCGGGAAGGAGGAGTTGCCCTTCTTCTCCTTAGTCATAAATTCAGGTTTAGGATTAAGAAATTAAGATAAACCCAGACAGCAAGATCTAATTTTTGAGTCATATTTAGTTTTTCAGGCCTTTTCCACACCCATTAAAGGCCATACATCTATTTTTTCTTAATTGTAAGCCAAAATTCTCAGATAACCACATGATTCTAGGAAGTGGGACTGTATGAGAAACAGAAAATGTTGTGATGTGCACAATAAACCTGTGCCAGTTGGCCATACAAGCCTTAGACTGTGAGTAACAACAAGTTTTCTATGTGTTTGCATTAGTACCTTCCTATTCAGCACCCACACAATTCCTGTGGCTTTGGGTGTGTGAAGCTATTTTTCCACGAGGGAGAGGGAAGGGGTCCCTGCTGGTGCTTTCCCACATTTACATTTCTTATAACATTTTATTTATATCTAATACTTCTTGCTTCCAATAGCAAACTTGTCTCGTGGTAGCTTCTTCGATCTAAGGACACCAGTTAAATTTCCAGGAAAAAAATGGTTTGTTCCCTGAGAAGCTGGGTTAGGGGAGGGGTTTTTTCCCACAAACATCCTTACATCCCTTTTGGATGGATTTTTTTTCTTTCTTTAGCTGCAGTTTTCAGTACAAAGCTCCATCACTGTTACAGTATTGCCAAGTATTTTTGATTGTGATACAAATCTCATAACTTTTTAAAATAAATCTCATTGCTGGAGTCATAAGGTAATTAAAACTGCCATGGGGAGTTAAGGCTGAAAACATGCATTCTGAGGGCACAACATGAGGATAAATGTGTGATTTTGTTTGTTGTGGTTGCTAACTCATGGGATTCTGAATCCAACAATTTTTTATTGTTCTCTCCAATTGATGGTACAATATTGAAGCAGGAGCATGACAGAGTTTTCTGCTGTTGTTACGGCTGATGACATTGTGCTGTCACTACCATGGAATGATACACAAATGCAGTTTTATGGGTATTTTAGCATTTTTTTAGTTGCATAGGATGTGCTTTACCTGTTGATACAAAAGCAGGATTTTGGCACTGTGTTTATGGCTGGGTATATATCAGTGTTTAGCTTGTCAGTCATCCCACACTGCTAAAATGTTCCAGCTTTAACTTCTGTGGGGCTCTGACAGCTACCAGAAATCTGACAATTTTCCAGGTGGAACGTGATCTGGCTATGAAAGAGGTTATGTTAAATGTTTGCATCAGACAGGGTAGCTTTGGAGGCCCTCTCTGCAGGGCAGGACAGTTTGTCCCAGTTCAGTTTGCTGCATGTTGTTCATCCTTATCTGCCTGTAGCTTAACTGTGCTCGGGACGGGTACAGGTAACGTGACAACAGTTGTGCTCACAAATGGTTCCACTGTGCAGGCTGGGCAAGGCCAAGCTTTCAAGTGTGTTTCCAGGTCCTTTGATGTTTTAAAGGCATTTGCATCTGTCAGAATGGTTTGGTGCAAACATGAGCGTTCTTTAATCTGAGGCTCAAAAACAGCAGTGTGGGATTCTGGCTCACGCGTCTGCAGCATAGTAGGAGACTCCGAGATTTCTGCTGCTACCTGGAGAATCTCTCCCATGAAGGTCCTGAATCATCCTGCCCAAAGAGGAGCTGGGAGCTTCTCGAGTTCATGGCAGACATGCCGTCTAGGAATGTGTACAGCATGCTGCTAGCAGCCACCTCTGCATAAAATGTCACAGGGGAAGTAATTTGGGAAGTTCTTGCCTCCTTTTGTGCTCCAGATGTTTCTGTCAGTTGTGTCTCCATCCCCAGAGTTTGTAGAGAGACCTGCACAGAGCAGCTTGCAGTGACTCAATACATTACCTTCACTGTGGAAGTCCTGCTATTCACTGAGTAGTGTCAATAATCTTTCTATTGAGCTCCAGCAGTGAGAATCATACACTATTCTTGTTTATTCTCATATTAGAAGACTGCAGAATATCAAGGCTTAGCCATAACTTTTATGAATATAAACTTAACCTCTGCTTAGAGTGAACTGGGATTTTTGCTTTACAGGTGACCCCATTTTATCTTAAGAATGAATCACTTTTATTGCATCTCTGGGTAGTGCACTGTACAATCCAAGCCACGTTCTTCACTCGCTGTTTGCCAAATGTTCAGTAGCAATTTCCAAGATGAAATTGTGTTCAACTCAAAATAATGTTTCTCTGACACTTTTTTTTTTGTTAGCATGAAGTATTATAATCTACTTAAATAGAAACCAATGTAAGAAAAGTACGGAAAAGTATCTTTTTTTTTTTCTCCCTCAGTGAGTCATTAGATAATTAATAGGCTCAGCGTATCTTGAGTGTGCCTACCACGAGTGAAAGCTGGTGAGATGCGACTGGGTGTGTTAAAACTCGGGCAAACTCTCTGCACTGGTGTGACTGGGAGGTCTCATTCGCATTTCTCAAGCTTCAGTAGCAGCTCAGATGCATTTTCCAGGAGGTCAGGTACTCTTGGCAGCTCTGCTTTGTTCTCCCCTGCCTAAGACACCTCAGGCAGCTCCTGGTTCCCAGAACATTACCAGCACTGTGTAGCACAGCAGGAGACTCTACATTATTTTGCTTTTTTAGATCATCTTTCTTACCCTGTAAGTCCTTTCCTTCAGTAAGCTCCTTCTGCTCTCCATGCCCTCAAAGCTGACTCCACATAACATTATTTCCCTCCTTTCTTCTTATCTCTAGTGCCCTGTGTTATCTCTTCCTGAGCTCAAGAGTTTTGACCCCCCTCCTTTACCTCCCTTGATGGGTTGTACAGCGATAGAGCAGCCGGGGTGATGTGTGAAGATTGGCGACTGTTTCTTTGCAGGGGAATATGTGCAGTGGGAATCTCTCAGGTGGAGGGACATGCAGCTGATGAAGCCAGCCTAAGCATGGCAGGACTAGCTGAAGAAATACAGAAATTGAGGCTTGTGGCAGGGCAGGCTTTGTGTTCGCTTTCCTGGGTGTCTCACCAAACTGAAATCCAGTGTGTGGCTTCCTGGGAGAAATGGTGCTGTCCTGCACACTGAGCTCTGGATTTTGTAAGGAGAAAGGCTGGCTGTGTGCTGATTCAAATCATAGAATGTTAAGGGGTTGAAAGCAACCTTAAAGATCATCTAGTCCCAAACCCATCTGCTTTGGGCAGGGACACCTTCCACTCGACCAAGTTGCTCAGAGCCCCATCCAACCTGGCCTTGAACATTCCCAGGGATGGGGCAGCCACAATCTCATTGGGCAACCTGTTTCAGTGCCTCACCACCTCACAGGAAAGAATTCCTTCCTAATATCTAACCTAAATTTCCCCTCTTTCAACTCCTTGTAACTCCTTGTACCTGAACTGTGTGACCAAGATGATTAATGGAAGCTGAGATAGCAGGAAAGGACTCAGGGCAGCCTTGTTGTTTTTTGGGTGGGTGTTAGAGCCAAATACAAAACTCTTCCCTGCCTGAGCTGCAGCCCTTAAAGCCAGCTTTAGCCTTTCTACACCAGGCAGTGGCTGCACCAGCAAGGATAATCCCAAACTAGGGACTACTTGGGAAAGCCTTTGTTTCAATAAAAAAAAGGGTGTCCTTGCCCATGCCACTCAAACGCTGTTGTAAACGGCTTCCTCCTCTCGCTGCCAGAAGCTCATGCCAGAAGCAACTGGGCCGGAGCAGCTCCATGCCCGCGTCGCAGGGCAGGACTTTCTCTGCTGGGAGCGTGTTTGCAGCAGCCCGGGCGTGTGGGCTGCCCCATGGCCCGCAGCAGGGAGCAGGATGGGGAGCAGGATGAGAACGGGGCTGAGGGCGGCCGGGCGGCACCCAGCACCATGTGGGGAGGGCCAAGGTGGCAGGCCGAAAGCTCTGTCTCTCCCCACTTTGGGAGGAGGAGGAGGAGGAGGAGGAGGATCTCAGGGCTCCACTTGTGTGTAGCCTTGCTTCCTGGCTAGCTGAAGGGCTTGTCTGTGCTTGATAGCACTTGTTATTGCTCCTTTCTTGTTTGTGGGAGGAGGGGGGGGAGGGAAGGTGAGGTACTTTCTATTTAAAACCAGAAGCGTTTGTCATCTCCGTCCAGGTGAATTAACCCGCAGTGGAAGGAAGTACGACATTCATGTTGCCTTTTGTAATTTGGGAAAGCTGTGGATGGATTGTGCCCTTATGCTTTCACTGCTGTCCTGTTCTGCTCAGCAGGCCACCTCCTTCACCCTTTCCCTCTCAGATTTTGTGCCTGTGACTGCAGCAGGACCAAGCATTGCCCCTCTGTTTTCATGCTGGCTTATGCCCAGCTGTTCCCTCTCACTGTTCAGCTTGGAGGGGTTCTGTGCACCCAGAATCACCTAAAACCTGGGTGCATGGGAGCTGAAGTACAGTGTTTCCAAGCCCTCTTGGGAGAAGAGCCTGAGTGGCTTTATCTCAACAGGGAACATCCATTTACCTTGTTCCACAGAGAGAGCATATGAGGAAGTGATGGCCAGCTCAACATCTGATCCACTGAGAGATGTGAAAGATCAGTAAGCCACAAAAGGGGAAACAGTGAATGATCTTTGAGAGTTTGCATATCCTGCCTAGTGGCACATGCTAGATATGTCCTGTGTGCTGCTTTGTCATGCTATTGGCCCTGCTGAAAATGCTAATTGACAGTTTGCTTCGGGTGGCTGAGCTCCTGGGGGTCTCCTGGGCCCTCCTCTGATGGAGCAGACTTGCATTGGGAGTTTAACATGGCAGCACTCCACAGGCACTCTCTTCTGATAGTTACTGGGCTCTTGTACATAGCTGCTCTGCAGGTGAAGACTAAAGTGCTGTCAGTCTTGTTTTATTATTTCCTCTTCCATCTCCATGAAATCCTTATTGCAGACATCTGTCTTCTCCTATGGTGCACCCAGCCTTCGACCGTGAGGTTAACAGTTTCCCTGGCGAGATGCATAAGTCCTCCCCTCCTGTCTCTGCAGAAAGTTTGCTTGCTCCTTCTCCTGCCTCACTTCCCAAAGCTCCTTTCTTGATCTCCCTGAGGTGTGCAAAACACCTGGCAGCAATATGATGAGACAAATCTCACTTGGCAGCTTCCAGTGTTGGTGTGCTGTGCACCTCCCTCTACCCTGCCTCCCAGTATCATCATGGAACTGCTCCAAATGCAGCTTTAAACTCGTCCTTTCACCTGTCCAAATCCCTTGTAACAGAAGGGAAGGGAGGTGGAAACTGGAGTTTTGAGCTTAATAAGAGGAAATTCAGTGCCGTGTACATCTGTGAAACAGCACAGTGAGCAAGAGTTCTTCTTCCCCTGACAAAGTGTGGGCTTGAGTTTGAGGACCTTAATATTCAGACCTTTATGAGCCATCCTATCTTTAGTAATAGTAAACCTTCTTTAGCCAGCAGCTTGTGTCTCCCTAAACAGCCTCTCTGCTTCTGGGGAGCTTGTTTTTGAAAACTGTCTGTATTAGGTGTGGGAAGTCTTACTTTTCTAGGCCTGCAGCTGAGGAGACTCAGGTCAGGTAGCCAGGAGAGCCAAGAGCAGTGTAGCACAAGAGTGATCTGATGTGGAACCTTTGAAAAGACAGTTTAGCAGCATCCGGGTAGTGTAGTTCCAGCTGACAGCAGCAAGACCTGGTGGAAACCCCATGGGAACTCCCTGAATGGACACATCTCTTTGAAACAAATTGTTTGTTGAAATTATAGCTATTACAACTACTCGCTGCTTGGGAGGGAAAATCCAGATTGCTGAAAAACCCTGGTTTTGGCCTGATTTTGTAAGAAAGACTGTCTTTTCACTATAAACAAAAATTAAAGATTACATGAGGAAAAATACACAGGAAGAAGTTAACTTATGAGTTAACTCAATTAGCTAACTCAATTATTGTCCTCATATTTTTTTAGAATTGGGGTTGTTCAGCCTGGAGAAGGGAAGGCTCCAGGGAGAGCTCATTTCAGCCTTCTGGTACTTAAAAGGGATGTATAGAAATAGGGAGAGCTACTTTTTACATGGGCAGGTAGTCATAGGAAAGGGGGATATGTTTTAAACCAAAAGAGGAGAGATTTAGATTTGATATTGGGAAGAAATCCTTTAATATGAGGGCTGCAAGGCCCTGGCACAGGCTGGGCAGAGAAGCTGTGGCTGCCCCATCCCTGGAAGTGTTCAAGGCCAGGTTTTTTGCTCAGGGGCTCTGAGCAACCTGGGATAGTGGAAGGTGTCCCTGCCCACGGCAGGGGGTTGGAACTGGATGATCTTTAACGCCCCTTCCAACCCAAACCATTCTATGATTCTGTGATGACAGTACCCTTGATGAAGGTGTATAAAATGCTTCACTTCTAACTCCAGAGCATGCGCTCCTTGCCTTCAGAGCAGGTGTTTTGTTTCACTTGACGTAAGGGAAAATAGAAGCTAAACCAGCTTTCAGGCCAGGCGTGCCCTGGCCATGGAGCTAACTGGGACAATTAGTTCAGTTGTAATTATGCCCTTACTGCTTTTACTTTCTGTGTGGGATCAGAAGTTGGTACTTGTAGAGTACCAACATAGAGCCATTGTAGCACAAGGAAATCACCGTAGAAGAAGAGGGAGGGAGTCTCAATGGCTTGTCTCTTTCTCAGGTTTTTTCCAGGTAGGGATTGTGGGTCATGGTTGAAGCCAGAAAGAGAAAAGTGGTGAATCAGATTCTTCCGTCCTTTTCAGAGACATATCCCAAATATGCATTCCCTAGTGCTTTGTCATGTCTGAACTTCAAATGCAATAGTGGATGGGAAATTCCACTATATCCTTTGGGAAACTGTCCAACAATCCTGAGATGGCTTTTTTTTTTTCTTTCCCCCTCCCTAAGAGAGTAGACTAAATGATGACGTCGTTTCTCTTTATAGTTTGTTAGTCCACACACACCAGAGCTACTCCTCTCAACCCATGTGGTTTACAGCCTTCAAGTATCTCATGTCTTGTGTCATGTCCTAGTTACCTGTTAAGCAAATTCTTACATTCCTATGTCTTGTTAATTAATTTCTGTGATCATTTGCAATGAGGTCCAGACCTACACAAAGATCTGTAAAGAGAGCCATTAGCTCCAAAGAACAGGCAAAAATCAGAGAGAACTTTTTAACTCAGCTAGAAGAGGCCAGGAGTATTCGTCCACCATGCCCCACGAAAATTAATGGAGATTTTTGATAATTTTCTTGTTCTTTGGATGCCCTCTGGTACCCCCTTTTGGGCCTGAGATAACCAGCCATGGCCCTCACTTTTCATAAGTTGTCTTGTGGCCATTGCAGAGAGCTCAGCACCTCTGCTCTTCAACCAAAGTCACTTTCTGCTTTGAAATTACAAAATGCTAGTGGGGTTATTTTGGTGTTACTCTCATACTGCAAGCTTACATGTGGTGTTTGCCTATTCTCAGTCTTTATGTTTGTTTCCCAGCTCTTATCACCTGCTGCGTATGTGGTGTTGGTTTTGTTTTTGGTTTTTATCAGCTGCAGTAGAAGCAGTGAATTAGATCCATTGTGTCATTGTGAAGTAGTAACAGAAAAATGAATTTTTCTTCAGCAGGATGTGTCACTGATGGAATCTGAAGAAACCAGTGAGGGAGGTACCACTCTCCCAGGATCCAGCAGCACCACTGGGGAAGCCTGGGATTCTTCAGCCGTGGAAGGAGAGGATCATGCCACTCACACAGCAGCCGAAATGAGCACCAGCCCACCTAACTCTGCAAAGGGAGCAGAGCTCAGCACGCCCAAGGACTGCCTTGCTGCTCCAGGGAAAGCAGCAGAGATGCTGGGCAGACCCTCTAACTCTATGCAAAAAGTGCCAGCAGGACTGGAACAAGGCCAAGGGGATAAAGAGCCTCAAAAGGGACTCTCAGAACTGGAAGGAGAAATGCTTTTAGAGAAAGGTGGACTGGATTATTCTCTGAAACTTAGGCAATTGGAACTGGTTGACTTGGAAAGCAACCAGGACCCTTCCTCTCACAGCAGAGTCCAGGATGAGCCAGGCCCTGGCAGCCCCATCCTGCAGTCTGTGAACCTCATCACTGAGTTTCCTCAGTGCCAGGCAGAACTGGCTTTTCATGGCTCAGACCCTCAGGCCCAGCAAACGAAATCCCCTTTGGCTGATGCCATTTCCTCTCAGAGAGAGACACCTAAGTGCTTTTTGGTCTGTAAAACTGTTTCAGAAGGGCATTATAAGGCTGAACCCTTTCTGGATAACATCTCCGAGGATTCTTTGCAGGAGGTTGATGCTGATGCAGAGCAGGAGCAAAGCACCAAAAAGGTGGCACCAGCATCTGATGAGCAGCCTACCTCAGAGGGAGCAGTAGAAGACACAGCTAAACTTTACACTTCTGAAGATGTTCAGGAAAGCTTAAGAGCACCCCAGGGTTTGGAAGAGAATACAGAGTCTTTCTCTTCCCATCTGTTGTCTTCCACCTTAACACGTGACAGCCAAATGAGTTCACTGCAAGCAGAAGGAAACACTTCAGCTGGTGAGACAGGGAATACCAGCATGGTCAAAGACCAGGGAATGGTTCCTAAAGAGAACTCATCTACTTCCAAATGCCTTCATCTAGAAGGTGATCACAGAAAAACTGAGGGCAGACCTGCCCCTTCAGGAGAGAGTGCTTTCCAAGGAAAGAGTACTGCTAAAAGGACAGAGGAAGTGAATCCTTCATGGCATAAGGAGCCAGCTTGGGAGGAGGCAGCGTCTGAACTTCAGCAGGAAGAGGAGGAGAAAGAGTGCAAAGAGCAGAATCTGCCGGAAGAAGACAAACCTTTGGAGCTCAAAGATCAGAAAAACAAGGAACAAAATGAGCAGGAGCAACTGCAGAGGGAAGAGCTCAGACAGGAGGGAGAGCTCAAACCAGAGGTTCTATCGTCGGCTTTTGGGTCAGAGATACCTTCTGTTCCCAAGCATAATGTGGATGTGTGTGGTTTAGAGTGTGCTTCCTTGTCTGAGCAAACAGGATCAGCATTTCCTCCTGGGGAACCTGTCTCTGTGGATCAGCATCCTGGTGAGGACATGCTGCTGAAAGCTCGTGTCACAGAAGCAGGTTCTGGATGTCAGCCACCTGCTGTCGGCCCTCTGTCCTCAAATAACCTGAAGCCAGGAGGGGAAACTCTACACATGTGCCATGTCTCTGACCAGGCAGAAGACCTGGAGGACTCTGGCCGCTTTTCCATCGGTGGTCAGGATATTGGAGAAGCTCACTGGGATGATAAGACACGACTGGGCAGGGAGAATGAGCACAGTGATGGTCATGGAAAAGCTGTCCAGAGGTTTGATAAAAGAGATGCATCACTCTGTGGAGGGGTGGCAGCACCTTTTAGCGCAGAGAACCCAGAGGTTCCTGTTCCAGCACACCCTTCCTCTCGTACCAGTAACTTGGAGCCACCTGATCTCATAGATCTTCATCCCATTACAGGAAAAGGTGAGCTTTGGGACTTCGTTCCCGCTTCCCCCTCAGAGCTCACCTCAGCGGCGTCAGTGTCTGTCCCAGAGCAGGACGGTGCCAGAACAGCCTCTGTGACCCTCGAGCACTATCCTGGCACCAGCCTGAAAGAGCTGCCAGACTCTGCAGGGAAGCCACCCAACCAAGCTGTTCCTGCACGAGGGTGGGACCCAGCACCAGCAGAAACTGCTGTTGTAAGGACAGATGCAGGGGAGACCAAGACTTCCCATGAATTCCTTACTTCTGAGGAAGGCTTTCATGAGGACCTTAGTGGCCCATCTTCTTTCTCTGTAATGTACACAAGCTCCCTTCCTCTACAAGGGAGCCTTCCTAGGGATAGGAGGTCTGTGGCTAGTATTGCAGGGCCTCTGGAACCACCCCAAACACCAGGAAGGACTTCCACTCCCCTGAGCCACCCAGAGACAATTCAGCAAAACTCTCCCCAAAAAAGTGCCATTATCCAAGGAAAAGAAACGGGAACAAATGTGGATCATAAAGCACAAGTGCCTTTATTTGACGAATCTGACTGCAGTTTATACCGAAAAGAGCCTGGATCCAGAATTTCCAGTGTCCTGAGCACCCTAACTTGGCCCTGCGAAGACGATACGGTCCTTGCTGTGAACCAGCAAGGACAACCTCTGTCCCCTGTGTCCCACTCAAGCCTACCTCTGGCGTCTGACCCTAATGCCAAACAGCTTCCTCATCCTCCTTCCCACATCCAAAGGCCCAGTCAAGCTCCGGCCCCTGCACTCCATGCAAATCACCTTGTTCCACCTCCAGCCCCCGAAGGTTACCAGCCACTGGCTCCTGGACTGCACTCCAGGCCCCCCCTCAGCTCTGGGAAGGATGATGATAAGCCAGGAGCCGTGCACCCCGCTCTAAGCCATCCCCTCCGGACTGCCACGTTTGCGTCTGATTCCAACTCTGTGGCCTCTGCTTCTGATGGAGAAAGTCTAGCAGAGAGAGATGACCTTGTTCCAGTAAGCGGAGAGTGGGATCTCGGTGACTCGGGTCCCCATGATACAGAGACTTCTGATGACTCAGGGGTCAGTTTGCTGACCAAAAGTTTTTCGGCTCTTGGAAACGAAATGTTGGTTGGCTGCTCTGACACCAGCCCTGAAAGAGCGGATCACCACATGGATATAGAGAGTGGAAAATCCTCACCTGACCACCCCTCTTGGCCCTCGCTGGAAGGCTTGATAACATCCCCAGACTCCAAGAGCAGAGACTCTGCACAGCTCCTTCCAATGCTTGCATTCACCAATCCAATCCACTTCCTCCAGCTCAGCCCTCCATCGCCGCCGACCACCAGGACAACCTGCCAGGACGAGGAGCTGCAATGGGAGCAGCCCGCAGGCAGCTTTGGGGTGGACACAAAGAACATCCAGGCTCCACTGGCAGTCACAGAGAAAACAGAAGGAGAGAGGAGCGTCAGGCAAAGGCTGGAAGGAGGAGAACACCAGCCAAAGGAAGAAATGGCCAAACATCCACCCTTGGAAAAATCATCAAGTTGGCCAGACAAAAAAAAGGTTAGGGTAGTTGTGCAGGAGCCAGCAGCCAATCAAGAAAACCCAATTAAAAGCCGAGTAAAAACCAAGGACTGGCACCGTCAGGGCCTGAAGAGGATGTCAGTACCACCAGACATCTTGCAGCGTGAGTCCTCTCTTCCATTTCCCTTCCTCCTTCCCTCCTCCAATTTAGCACAGTTATCAACAAGTAGGATTAAATAAAATAGACAATGTGATGGAGAGGCATGAGAGCTGAGAGCTTAGTACGGCTCTCACGCCTTTCTGGTGATATTCCTTGTGCCAGCCCTATAGCCCCCTCCTATCCTGCCCCAGGTTTCCCTTTCCAGCTGGCCCCTCCCTCCTCTCTGCTGCCCTGTGTATCCTGCTTGTTCCCGTGAGTCGGGATGCACTCTGGGGCTCAGTCCCCCCATTCCACACTAATACCTGCAACAATAAACTGATTCCATGGTTCCCCGAGGCAGTAAGAAAGAGCCATGCACGCACCCTCAGTAGCCCATATCTCTTATCAGTTGTTTATTTGCTGCCTCCCCTTATTTTGAAACTGGCACTTTTAGGTTCCCACATGACCTTCTAAAAAAGACAGTTTTCCTGTGAGCGCAGGATTTGAGAGTACAGATATGAATGCAAATTTGTCAAACCCAAGGTCCCAGCTTGCACATAAGTGAAATCGCTGATGTCACGAGTGGAAGACATGCATCTTCTGCAATGCAGCTCATTCAGCAGTACTTGCTATCAGAATGTATGTCTGTTCTTTACTATATCTTATATGAACTTTAAATAATTGCTTCTTTTCAGCTCTTACTTTAGTCTGTTTTTGAAGCTCTGCAACATGCTGGATTTTTTGTCTGGCACAGAGAAAAAGGAGGGGGGTGTGGAGGGGTGTAAAAGGTTTGGCAGAACTTGAATCAAGATTTGTTCATATGTTTGACCTGTAAATTCTTGGTTCCAGGTTTTAAAACATTCAAAGCAATAGTACTGTCTTTCCCCTTACCCATAACTGCAGCTCAGTCTTTGGGCTTTCTTCCTTTTTCTGCTTCCAGTTATTTCAGATTTAGAATTTTAGCACACCTTATTTGATTAAATCCCTCACAAACCAAAAGGATTTCTCCGTTTTTACACTTTGGCTCCACTGATCTCCTGATATCTGGCGCAGGTAGCTGAAAGTGTAAGGACTGCACCAAACAGGGCACACAGGCAGTGTCTTTGCTTGCATAACTGGAGAGGGAAGCTCTTATAGTTACTGTTGTTGCCTAAAATGTCAGCCTTTTTCTTTGTGCGAAAAGTAAATGTGGCTAACAGATGTAAAGTGTAAGTAATGTCAAGGATTATTAAAACTAGAATGTTTCTGACCCAGAAATAAATGTCGCGAGGGCCCCTGTACTCCAACCCAAGACTGCCACTTAGGTGGGGTATAGGTAAGTGGTATCTGTGTATCATTTGGATTGTAGATTAAGTCTAAAAATGGACTGATGTGTTTACTTTCCAATTGTCTTCTATGCAGAGGTTTCTTCTGTTCCGTCAGAGGAGGAATCTCACAAGGCACACAGGGAGCCACCAGTCAGCTCAGAAACAGTTACAATGCGGTGAGTCTCTCAAAGACCCTTAGAATTTGCCCCCATGCCTGTGCAGCACAGACACCTCCATTGTTCCCGAGTTACCAAAGATGATGATAAGGAGTGGAAAACTATAAGTAAATGCCCTAGGCCTGTGTTTCAGTCTATGCTCTCTTGAAGAGGACCCTACTGCAACAGAGGTATTTATGTGCCTTCAGGACAGCCTTTCCATTAAGCCAAAATTTGCCCCTTGTTTCAAGTAAAGCTTGTGGAGCTTGAGCTTGTTGGAAAAGGAGAGGTCCCTGTTGTGACAGAGCAGTTTCTAAGGTTTGGATAAACCACCTCTGGTGCTGTTGCCCTTTGTTCACTCTGTGTTTTGAAATCCTTATTCCCTGGCAGAGAGAAGAAACCTGCAGACACAACGGAGAGCTTCAAGCGCCGGCACTCCAGACTGATCAACTCCTGTAAGTACCTCCTGCCTGGGGTGCTGTGGCAGCCCCCTCTCCACCAGCCTCTCTCACCCTTGCAGTGAGCACAAAGGAGAGGGACTCTGGTGAGGATGGAGTGTTAGCAGGGAAAGCAGCTGAAGTCCTGCAGTACACTCGGGCAGCTGGGGAGCTTTGCCTGAATTTGGCTGTCCCAATCCGGGGCAGAGTTTTCTCCAGTTTGAAGCAGAGGGTAAGTTGCTACTAGAGAAAAGATTAATCTATGTGTCTTTCTTCACAGCAAGGCTGCTGTATCAGGAGTACAGTGATGTGGCTCTGAACAAGGCCATCCAAAGCCAGAAGAGAGTGGATTATCCAGAGGATATAGAGTCAAGCTTCCCAAGTTCCCCGAGGCTACGGAGGAAAGTGCTGTCTCCCCAGGACTCGTATTTGCAACGTCTGTCAGTCTCATCTAATGCATCTCTCTGGCAGGACATCCCCTTGGTACGGGGCAGCAGAATGCTGCTTAACATGTCCCGTGAGGAGCAGAGGCTGCAAGAGGTAAGGGACAGATGGGACACGGTAAATGGGTGGTCTGTAGTCAAGAAAGAGTCTCTGGAAGAGGGCTTAAAGTAGAGAGCAAAAACTCTGATGTGGAATGCAGGTGGTTGAAGCAGAGCTCACTTGTACCCCTGTAAGCAGCATGGGGTGTGAAGTAGAGCAGTGCTGAAGTGCTGAATTTTAGAGAAAAGAAGCACTGAAGGACGGACTCTGCACCGGATCAGTAAGTCCATGAAAACAGGCATGGGGAAAAGTGGGAACAAGGTAAAGAGTTTTGAGGATGCTCAATGCAAAAGGGTGTATAAAAGTAGAAGACTTGCAGCATTCTCCCACACATAAGCTTGTGAGAGATGCTAATAAAACCACAGTAAATTGTATTTTCTGTGGCAGAATGTGAGTTTAGCAAATTGACCTATGTGAGCTGCAGGGCTGAGAGGAGACATGGAGGTGTATGGATTCAGCACAATGGTACGGAGAAACTGGGTAAGGAAAATGAGAGGATCTGAGGAGTGGATGGGAGGACCCAGAGAAAGAGGTGAAAACAACAGCATGGGAAATGTGATGAAAGAGAAGAATGTGTGTGGTGCAGATGCTGCACTTTATGGGAGCTTTAAAATGGGGAACCTTGTGATAGTGGTGTTGAGGGGAAATGAAAAGTAAAATGAAAGCAAGTAGCTATTTTTAAGTCACACCACAAGTCTGTTTTCTAAAGAAAGTCTATAATAGCATGCTTGCTCTTCATTTGTAGAGCCTCTCTTCTGTAATTACACACTACTTGCATTATGTGCTGGGAGGTTTTCCTGCTTTGCCCCATCTCCTCTCCGTAAAGTTCATCACAGACTTGTGCAGTCTACTGATGCTCTGCTCCCCTGTTTTCTGTCTCAAGGCCAAGTTTGAGTTGATAGTATCTGAGGCTTCCTACCTGCGCAGTTTGAACGTGGCAGTGGATCACTTCCAGCGCTCAGCAGAGCTGCAGGCGATGCTCACCAACCAGGAGCGCCAGTGGCTCTTCTCCCGCCTCTCCGATGTGCGCGACGTCAGCGCCAGGTGAGACGTGGCCCTTTGCTTCCAGGACTAACAGGCATGTGGTGCTTCCATCAGGAGCATTTCTCACTCCTCTGCTGTGTGTTCACTGTTCAAGGCAGATACAGCACTTAGTGATGACACACCAACACTGCCTGGAAAGGAATATTCGCCTTTTTAGGTGCCAGGGCAGTGTAAATTCTGGTGTTAAATCTCAGATATTACAGCTCTGTTGTGCACAGAGCTCATTGCAGGGGATCAAAAGGTTG
This sequence comes from Callaeas wilsoni, assembly GCA_013398955.1. Classification (NCBI taxonomy): domain Eukaryota; kingdom Metazoa; phylum Chordata; class Aves; order Passeriformes; family Callaeidae; genus Callaeas; species Callaeas wilsoni. The sequence continues at coordinate 25,657 of VWPU01010672.1, forward strand.
CAAATGGTAATGTAGTCTTGTGCCACTGCTTTCAACTACAATTAAGCTTGACTAACTAGACCCCAATCCAAACCAGCTCCTGCCAAATACAAGACAAAAGGGGCAGCTGCATGAGCCCTGATGAAAAGGCGGGGGGAAAAAAGAGAAAAAAAGTAAGTTACAACCATCACTTGGACAGAAACTAATGTGAATCAATAGAGCGTAATTCATGAAATGTGGACATGACCCCACATGCAAGGAGTCTTGTACGTTGTAGGATTCTGTTCTTTTTCTCCTGCAAGGCTTGGCTACATAAATCCCTAAGCTGGTAAGGTTTGCTGCTACCTTTTCCATTTCTACCAGCGGGATTTTTCTGGTGAGGTCTTAGTTTCCAGCTGTTTCCTGACCATGCTTGTAGAAGCATGACCTCTAAAGAATAGAGGTCTTTTTCCTCTGCTTTTTCCTTGCTGATATCAAGCCCTAAATTGTCATTGTCCAGACATTACACTCTCTCTAGAAGTAAAGAGCTGTTTTGTGCTTATCTGTGGGCTGTCAGGGTTTTAGAAGACTAAGTGACACTGATATTTCCCTCTCCTTTTATGGCATCACATCCATGTGCTGCAGTTTCCTCTTTGACTTGGAGGAGAAATTTGAAGAGGACATGTTCAACTTCCATGTGTGTGACTTGGCTCTGAAACACACCCCTGATTTCCGCCGGGTGTATCTGCCATATGTGACAAACCAGACGTATCAGGAGCAAACCTTCCAGAGGTTGCTGTAAGTTTTTCTTCTTTGTTGCACCCTTCTCCCCCTTACTTCTTGAATATTGACTCTTTTTAAACAATGGGGAATGCTGCAGCAATGGGCTGTTGAGCAGTGCTCTCGCTACGCCTCCAGAAGAACCATCCTCAATTCAACGGCATTTGGGACAGCAGGACAGAGCTCCTGCAGGCTTCTCTCCCATAGCATTGGAGAGGAAAAGAATATCTGACCTTGTTGCAGGCTGTTCTCTGTCTGCCCTCTACTGAAAAGAACAAAAATGACCGTCCTGGATAATGGTTTTCAGTCTTGACCACTGAGAACCAGAGTGCAAACCACCACTGTCCCAGTGAAAGGAGCACTGCTGATAGAGGGAGTTGAAATGTAGATGTTACTTCTGGCTTTTACTCCGGGGGCTGTGGAAAGAGGAAAGAGATAATAACAGCTGTACTGCCATCCTGTAGCTGTTGGAAACCCATAGTTGCTCTTCAGCAGCAGAGTGGCACAATTTCTTGACACCTCTTGCCCCAGGGACAAAACCTGACTGTTGGGAGTACTCCAACATTCCCTGAAATCTGATACTAGGAAGGTTATTTATTTACTGTGATGCCTGCATGTCTTTTTTTTCTTTGCCACTCCCACAGAAATGGAAATGCAGGGTTCCAGCAAGTCCTGGAGAGACTGGAAAGTGATCCAGTGTGCCAGCGCCTCTCGCTTAAATCCTTCCTCATCCTCCCCTTCCAGCGCATCACCCGACTCAAGCTCCTCCTACAGGTAAATGTGGTGATTCTCTGCTTTCCCCCAAGTTTCCCTCAAGCTGTGTCTAGGAGCAGCTGAGGGAGCTGGGGGGCTCAGCCCGGAGAAAAGGAGGCTTGGGGGGACCTTCTGGCTCTGCACACCTCCCTGACGGAGGGGGCAGCCAGATGGGGGGTGGGTTCTGCTCCCAGGGAACAGGGACAGGAAAAGAGGAAATGGCCTCAAGCTGCACCAGGGAAGGTTCAGGTTGGACAGTGGGAAGAATTTCTTCCCAGAAAGTGTTGGCAGGCATTGGAAGGGGCTACCCAGGAGCCCCCATTGATGGAGTCCCCATTCCTGGAAGTGTTGAGGAAATGATGGATGTGGCACTGCGTGAAGTGGTGCTGTTTGTGAATCGTTTAGGGCTTTGTTGTGACACTACTTTAATTGTACTCCAATAAAGGATTTATGGAGTCTTCTCAGAACATGCCGATTTACATTTTATTGAACTTTTTGGCTTCCTGCTAGGAAAACAATGCAAGGGTTCCTTGGCTGACCTCTGGAAGGCAGCCTGTGTCTACTCTTTGCCTGCAATGTTGGCTAATAAGGAGCCTTCCAGACCAGGAACCAGCCAGTCCCTAAAGAATTAATTTTGAGCTCTTTCTGTGAAATACTTATTTTGGATTATTTGAGCCTCTTTTTAACAGGAGAAAAGGACAATTCTATTCTGTTCATAAACCCTTTTGTGTTTTAGCTAGTGGTTGCTTCCTATGCCATGTAACGTCTATGTGATAATTAATACAATTTAGATTTCAGGAATGTCCTAGTCAGTGTGACTTCTCAGTGACATTCTGCATCTGAAATTTTTGGCCTTCTTGTCTCCACATGTCATCAGCTACTTCTGCTTTATTATTTCTCCTAGTCTTCAGTGGTGGTAATGTCCACCTTTCCCTGTTTGTATCATGAAAATCATCTTTTCTCACACAGAATATCCTGAAAAGAACTCGGCCCGGGTCTGAGGAGGAAGTGCAAGCAACACAGGCCTATGATGCACTTGAAAAGGTAAAGCTGCCAACCCTTTCTGCAGCCTTACCTTTGTCTCTAATTAATCATCAACTCCCACCCTTGCCCCTGCAAGTAAATCTTGCTTTAAAAAACCCCCACAGCATTACTCTATTGCGTCCCTTCCACTTATCATGTTTATTATAGAGGCAAGGTTTAAAGTTTTCTAGGACAAATTGTTATCTAAAATTTGTACGGCCTCATAAGGTGGATTGTTCTGTCTGGCGATGATTTGACCTTCCAAAGGAGAGCCACCAGGATGGTGAAGGGCCTGCAGGTGAAGACACAAAAGGAGTGGCTGATGTCACTTGGTCTGTTGAGCTGGAGAAGAGGGGACTGAGGCCAGAGCTCACAGCAATTCTGCAGCTTCCTCACAAGGAGGAGGAGCAGGCCCTGATCTCTGCTCTGTGTGGCCAGGGACGGGACTCGAGGGAACGGCTGGAGCTGTGTCAGGGTAGGGTTAGGTTGGATATGAGGAAAAAACTCCTTCCCCCAGAGGGTGGTGGGGCACTGAACAGGCTCCCCTGGGAACGGTCACGGCTCCAAGGCTGCCCGAACTCCAGGAGCGTTTGGACAACGCTCTCAGGCACAGGGTGGGATTGTTGGGGTGTCTGTGCAGGGCCAGGAGCTGGACTCAACGATCCTTGTGAGTCCCTTCCAACTCAGAATATTCTCTGATTTTAAAATACACTTTTTTTGGCAGGAGGATGACTAAGGAATTGTCACTTACGCTGACTCCTGAGGAGCTCCTGGGAGTAGTACTGATCTCACCAGGCAGTTCTGCTCCCACCTCACTGCTCATCTGTTTTCCTCTCCAGCTCATCAAGGATTGCAATGAAAATGTCCAGCGCATGAAGAGCACTGAAGAGCTGATCTACCTCAGCCAGAAGATTGAATTTGAGTGTAAGGTGAGCTCATGCATTCCCTGGGTCTTGCTCTAGCCTAATGTATTTTCTGTCTTTCCCCAGAAGGCCACTTTTTGTTCTCCTCTCTGATATACACAAGAGCTGTTAAACCAGAACATCATCCACAGGCCAGCTCTTCATCCCTGCTTCCCTTGCCCAATCATTCATGTCAGCCTTTACATGAAGGTGCCTGCCATGACTTAACTGAAGAATTCTCTCCAGCTGGAGAACTGAAAGCACAATTGCATAAATTGCAAAAACTCACAGGGACTCATTTTCTTGTGCATAAATATTTATTTTTGTCATGCAGATATTCCCACTCATCTCACAGTCGAGGCGACTTGTGAAGTGTGGTGAGTTGACAGCACTGGACTTCAACAACCTGAGTACAAAATGGAAAGTCACCACCCGGCCCATCTACCTGCACCTTTTCAATGACTGTCTGCTCCTGTCTCGGCCCAAGGAGTGAGTGCTTCAACACAATTCTTGCTGCCCCTTCTAAAATACCTGTCTCTTTCGGGTCTGTGCTTTGGTGACAGAGTCCTTTCCCTCTGCCTGCCAGCAAGTGGCAGCCTTTGTCAAGTCACTCTCCTGTCCAACCTGATGTGAGTATCATGCAAGTATGTGGAAATTGATAGTCCCAACTCTTAATTACATATCATAATATAAAAATATATCCTGTGGTCCCTAGCACAACACTTCTGTTCTGCCTTTGAATCTCTACCATGTGAAACACTTGTACAATAACATCATTTATTCTACTTTTACTTGGTAAATAATACCTTCCTAAAGCACAGTATGAGGACTAGTGAACGTGCAAATCACTGATTTGTCAAGAGAGCTGTTGGTTAGTTGTGTTAGGATTTTGGGGGTGGTGGGTTTGTTTTTAAGCTGTAAGCTACCAGATAAAATTCTGACAGGACAGAGCTTAGTATTTCTATCCTTTTCAGTAAATCCCTTTTCTCTCTTCTCTGGCCTTCTGAGACTTCTAACAAGAGCACTGCTTAGGATGTTTGAAGCAGACGAAGACTCATTAAAAGCTTTTTGCTTTCCTGACACCAGCAGACAACATGGACTCACTTTGTAACCCTCATCACCTTAAAACTCACACCTTGTTGTGTTCCTCCTCTTCACCTGCAGAGGTGGACGTTTTGTTGTGTTCGACCACGCTGCTTTCTCGTACGTGCGAGGGGAGAAGTGTGAGATGAAACTCCACGGGGCAAACAAAAATCTATTCCGTCTCTTTCTGCTTCAGAATTACCAGGGAAAAAGAGTGGAGTTCTTGTTTCGGACGGAGACACAGTAAGAGCTCAAGTTTACCCTTGGTATATCCTGTTATCAGCATAACCAGATATCTCCCAGGAGCCTGATGGTTGTCCCTCAGCTACCCAAATACTGAAATACCAAATGCAGCTGTTGGGTCTTGATAAACATCCTCTCGCTATACCTATTTCCTTGTGAACCACCTTCCTCCTTTCTCATCATAGCTGCTTATACAATACTACCACATTATTATGTCATACCATCAGCCTCCAAAAACGGGAATTTTTGCCTTTTCCCATCTCCTTTCTCTGCTTCCCTTTGTGTGAGCAAACACCCTCCCACCCCATTTCCGTCACCAGACTGCCGTCCCTCACACTGAATGCTGACACCTATCCTGTGCTGTTTTCCAGCAGTGAGAAGCTGAGGTGGATCTCTGCTTTGGCTCCTCCACGAGGAGAACCGGATCTCCTGGAATGCCCTGGTGAGACTGCTCTGCTGCTGCAGCAGTGGGGGTGGGCTGGCTCGCAGGAGTCTCAGGCACTGTGAGGTGGGACAGCCCAGAATGATTCCAAGGCACACTACCCAGGGTTTTGTAGATAAAGAACATACTCGTGGGCTTTCCTTCAGTGTCAGGTTGTGCCAGTTATTTTACCTATTTTAACTCCTCATTTTAGTGTCCTTTCCAGTTCTCTGCTTTTTATTTGGGCAGCTCCTTATCCTCCACCTCCTCTGCAGCTGATGCCCACAGGTTTACTGTTGCTTTCCTGTATATCAGTGTGATCTTTCCTCCCCTTCAGATGCACCACAGGTTCAGTGCATAAAGACTTACAAGGCTCGGGAAAACGATGAGCTGGCTTTGGAGAAGGCAGATATCATCATGGTTATGCAGTACAGCAATGATGGTGAGCAGAATGAACAATGCCTGTCTTAAACTGTAGGGATTGAGAGGACAAAGGGATTCTTCAACTTCTTTAGGACACTTTATTTGGAAGCTGAAAGGGGATCTTTTCCTTTGCTCTTAGGGTCTTTTTGGAGGGGGCTTTTTCTTAAGAAACAGTGAAAAAACCACATGACTTTTGCCCCATGTTGTGCTTTTCCCCACACCACAGGGTGGATGGAAGGAGTAAAACTCTCAGACCGGGAGAGAGGCTGGTTCCCCTCGGAACACGTGGAAAACATCTCCAGCAAACATGTGCGGCAGAAGAACCTGAAGGAGGAGCAACGGGTGAAGAATGCCAGGGAGCAGGTCTTCTGCAAGAAATAAGACTCTGTTTGGACCTGTACAGTCTCCCTGTCACGGGGAAACCATGGCTTTTCTATTGTGCCTCAGAAGAAATGCCTCTGCAAAGAGCATAATACACAGCACTTTGACAGGACCAGGTGCTTTTTGCCAAAGAAAGCGGGAATTCAATCAGGAAAAACTTCCTCTGTGTCAGCAGGACTACGGCAGCAACAGGAGGAATAAAGGTTGCATGTATTGCTTGCTTTGTGGTAGTAGGGAGGGACTTAAATCGGACAGAGGTCTGGGGTCTGGACTTCAGAAAACATATTCCTGGTTTTGCCACTGACAAGTTGCGGGACCTTATGCAAGTCACTTCAGAGTTCTGCCTCAGTTTTGCCATCTGCGAAATGGGGGTAAACCTGCCTACCTCACTGCATGTTGTGAGGCTAAATTCACTAGTATTAGCAGACTGAGAGCTTCGAGTTCCTGAGAAGGAAGGTGCTAAGTGCAAAGCACGACAGAGCTGAGGAGAATATTCCGTTTGAATATCCTCTGGATACCTTCGTGGCGTTGATCTCCATAGTGCAATTTCCATTTAGAGCAATTTATGTATTAGATCATGCAAGTCTCCTGGGGTTTAGATAGGCAAATATTTCATTGTATCCAAATGCTGTTAAGAGTCCTTGACAGCATTACAAAATCCACTGGAATTAAGCAAAGTTTTCAGAAGCCACTGCGATGATTTCCCCCACATAAGAGGTATCATGCTGAGGAATCTGCTTCACAAAGGTCACCTCTCTTCTGAACAAGCATCCCACTAAGCCATCTGAACTGACCCTTTCTTTTTACTCTGCCTCCCCCTGGAAGTAGATCAGTGACTTTTGCCAAAGATTTGTATTTTGTGTTGGTACACGCCCCGTACAAAATAACCAGGACCAGGCACATGCAATGAAGTGGCACTTTCCTGCTGCTCTTACTCTGATTGCTGATGTGGTATTGCATGCACCATTTTGCACACTTACGGAGAACACTGAGATATTTAGCCACTGTAGATAAAGTCAAAATATGCACCAGGGTCTTTGTTCTTTTTTAGAACCCTCTGGTTTTAAGTCCAGTTTACATGCATTTGTGCAGAACCTGTCTGTTGGAGGATATGCCTTCAACTGTAAAATACTGTTTCTGTGTTAAAGTGTTCAGCTCAGTCAATGCAAGATCAAGTTTAAGAATCAATACACCAAAGAAAGCCATGTGTAGCCTTCTTGCATTTAATATATTTGAAGAATTAGTTACCTTCGTATCTCCAGCTTTCTGTCTCTGTAACATTCTGCCTTTAAATCCCATTTACATTGTATCTAGAATAGCTTATTACAGCCTATTTATATCAATAATTCTAGCTGGATTAAAAGAAAAAAAAGAGTTGCTTTTAGTCCTAATAAACTCATGCACTTCTCCGGTTAAAACACTTTCTGCTTTCCTTTTTACTTAGGTTTTCCTCTCAAATGTAAGTAATTCAATTTAGTGAATATACATGCAGTATTTTTTTGCTATAACTTTCATTTCTAAGTGACTGTTAAGTACAAGCAGCTCTCTTTAGCAGAGGCAGTGAGGAAACCTGGGTTTATCTTCATACCTTAAGGTTCTTCAGAGTTATCCCCAGCCCTGCAGAGCTGATGCTGCAGGTTCCACAGTGGTGTTAGGCATCCATAACTGAAGGGAAGCTGAAGGGATGAACTACAGAAAATGGGAGTCCAGCCCACCAGAGCAGCAAGATGGGATCCAGTTATTCAGCTGTTAATCTGTGGTCCAGACAACAATCTGCTAACACCTCATTTCCCCCCAGAAGGACTGGAGCTGGTCCTGAGCTAAGAGCCAAAGCAAAGCTCTACCTCAGACTCACACAAGAAGTGTTATAATCCTCCACAAGACCCAGAATGTTCAGATATCCCAAATGCCTGCTTGTCCCAGGCTGCCATGAATTTGTGCAGTTCCCCAGTCCCCAGGATTGTCAGCATGTCAGCTGGGACACAGAATGCTGCCATGGGATCAAGTCAGCACATCTGTGTAAGGTCATCTCATGCAGCCAGTCAAGGCATTCCACATCCACTTCAGCTTCATCCAGGAGGAGCCGGCCATACATATTCCCATTCTAAATTGGAAGTTATCTTGTTCAGCACCTGAAGTTGAGAGTTCTTTACTCTTTCAACTTCTGCTCTCGAAAGCAAGCAGGCAGATTGTTCATTACAGCCTCCCAAGGTGGTTTCTGTGTAAAATTCTGTATGTTGTTAAAATTCCAGTTGACGTAGAAAACTTCGGGGGTACTGTTGTCATGATTGACAGCACTTCTGTACTCTTTTTTAACTAGCTGGATCAAAGGTTAACTTGTCCCTGTCACAGGTACAGCCTTTATTTCCTGATGTCAGGCCTTTGTATGTTGAGGAGCATTTAAAGGTCAGCTTATGCGTCTAAGAACAAGTGCTTATACCCCAGGTTACTTTGATTTCTTACATTCCAGAAAGGCCTTAACTTTATTTAGTTAAACTTTTAGCCCCAGCACCATCCTGCCACCAAAATCCATAACCACATCTGCACTGAAGTGCTTTTTGACATCTCTTTGATTTGTACAAGTTTATTCAAACTAGTACAATATCCCTCCAAGCTGCACATTCAAAATGCAGGAATCAAGCTAACGGAGTGCCTGCGGTGTCCTATCACAGTTGGGACTTCTCCCTGCATTAAGGTGGATAACCTGATTTCCCAGAAAATCACTATTAAACAGAAGCATAGGGTTCGTCGTGCAAATCCCAACACTTTTCTACTGTTCCCAAAGACTGTGTGAGCGGTGTCACTGTATCTTCCCCAGGAACTTGTGGAGACTGATATATAGTGTATCTGGACAAAAGAAATTCAGGATTTCTACACTGAAAAAAGGAATCATTAAAGATAACCCTCAGAGGGCAGTTACACTAATTTCTTTTTGTGACAAGGACACCAATGAAGTACAAGCATGGAGCTGCATTTAAAAAATTTTATTGAGAAGCTGAAAAAGTCATGGTTTATGTCTGATAAATTATATGGCTGCTGTCATTTTTCATGTAGTTTAAAATACATATAAAGTAGTTTAATATATAAGTATATATATATGTGGTTATATATATAAAAATATACACATATATGTATGGCTCAAAAAACCCCCGAAAACTCCCAGTGCTGGAGACCTGTATTGATCCCTCCTCAAAGAAAATAAATGAAAGCATTCTCCACAGTTCTCACTACTTTCACAAAAAAAGGTGACATTAGGACCAGAGTTCAGTCAATAAACATAACCTTGCTCAGAAACAACTTTTAAAGCAGATAGTGATTTTTATATTTGCACTTCTTCTAATATGGAAGAGATCCCATGACCCTCCAAGATCGTTGTCTTGTCAGCTGAATGCTGTTAACAAATTAAATGCCATTTTAGCCCCAACTTCTTGCAGCTGATGACTGAACCAGGTGCACTGTTAGACCAATTATACTGGCTCCAAAATGTTGGCAGAGATGTTTCAGCTTACACTCGTTTAACCTGATGAAACGACTCTCAGGTGAAAGCATCTGCAGAAGAAAGGCCTTAGAAGCTAAAAGTGAGCCTTGAAACAAAGGCAGGAGGTATGAGGAAACCCTCAGGAGGAGAACAGGGCTGTGCCAGCAACAAGATGGTGAGCCAATAAACAGGAGGAGGATGAAGGATGTTCTATTTTGGTGCATCAGAACACAATTGAGTGAGTGTCATTCTTCGTGCAAGCACTGTCTGGTCCTGCTCTGTTGGGAGCCTTCTTTTTACTAAGAACTGTTAAACACTGAAAGGACACAAAAAGTCAAGAAGTGCCATTTGTTCCTTGCAACCCCCAGTCACTGCAGAACCAGAAGCTGCTGAACACCTGCAGCCAGAACATGTTAAAAAACAAATGTCTTCCTGCCAGGCCACAGGAAAAGATCACAGAATCCTTAGGGCTGGGAGGAGGTACCTCTAGAGATGCTTTAGTCCAAAACCCCTGCCAAGGTAGGGTCACCCAGAGCAGGTGACACAGGAACATGTCCAGATCAGTTTGGAATGTCCCCAGAGAGAGAGACCCCGTTCCCTCCCTGGGCAGCTTTTCCAGCGCCTTGCCACCCTCTATGGAAAGAAGTTCTTCATGTTGAGATTAAACTTCTTGTGTTTTAGTTTATGGCCGTTGCTCCTTGTCCTGTCACTGGCCACCACTGAAAATAGTCTGGCACCATCCTCATGCCACCCCTTTAAAGATATTTATATGGATTATGAGATCCCCTCTCAGTCTTCTCCAGCCAAAACAGGCCCGGCCCCTGCAGTCTCTCCTTGTAACATTCCACACCCCTCATCATCTTTGTTTCTCGCCGCCGGACTCCAGAAGCTCCTTGTCCTTCTCGTACTGAGGAGCCCAGAACTGGCTATAGCAGCCCAGACAGCGAGGTCCCCCTCGTCCCCGGGTGACGAGTTTTGCAACACCAAGGTTCACAGGGCGATATTTCAGTCAGCTCCTCACGGGGAGCATTCTTCCCGATATCCTCACCGAGCCTGGAACGCTGCCGTTCCCTCCGTGTGGGGAACGGGGCCCGAGCGTGGCTCCCGGGGCCGTGGGGGGGCTCGGGCGGCCTCCCCCGCTGTGCCCAGGTGCCCTTGATGAGGCGGCCGGGGCCGGGCAGGACGGGCCGCCGGGCGGGGCATTAACCGGGCCGGGCCGGGCCGGGCCTGCCACGGAGCCGGCATGGACGGGGAGGGCGAGGAGCAGCGGGCGGCCGGAGGGCCGGGAATGGGCACTGGTAAGGGTATGGGTGAGGGCAGGGGGATGACTGATGCCGGCTCGCGTTAATGACCGGCGAGGCACGCGGCAATAAGCCTAATGAGCAGCCCCGGGGGAGGATAATCTCTCCTCAGTGATGTTATCTGGGCGCTCATTAGCCTCCCTTAGCCACGCCGTGTCCTGGCCCCGCGGCTGGGAATGATGGATTCCCCGGCCCTGGTGTCCCCTGGCTTGTAAAAGCACCTGGCCGAGGGTCGGGGGCTCTTTTGCTTTGTGTCGCACCGAGGGGCTCCCGCTGCCTCTGGGTTTCTCGGCTGCACCTTCCCCCGCTGTCCAGTTTTCCTCCTCCATGTGTTGAGGGACCTCTGAAGCTGTTTCTTTCGCCTCCTCGCCGCGTGTGTGTATGTTCAGGTGGCTTTATACTAAATGCTCCAAACAACCTTGAAAACCTTGCCGTTCAAGCGGTTGGCTTGTTCCGAGGAATGTCTAAGGAGGTGGTTGTGGGATGGAAAAGAGGGCTTGGCTTCCTGCAAGTGCACCAGCTGTTCCACACTACACATGCCTGATGTTCCCACGTGGTTAAAATCCCTTCGCTTACGGTTCTGTTTGTCTAAAAGTGGGACAAAGTGATGTTCAATCTGGTCTCTGAATGATGGGAGAAAGGAGCGGTTTTATAACTCCCTCTTTGTTACCATGAAGTCCCATCTTTCTCTCCAAAATCGGTTTTCATTTCAGCTCTTTTCCTTGGCAGTCCCAAATTGTTGTGAGGCCTTTGCTATCTGTTCTAGAAATAAAAATAGGAATATTTCTGTAGAGGATATAGAACTCCCAGGTGTCCATTTCTGCTGCAGGTACAAGGTGCATAAAACTTGTACACTTATTTTGTGATGTAAACACATACTGCTATTTGTATAGAAACAAGTAAAAACCCTGCTCAGATCATGTGAATTTTTCTTCCCCCCCCTCAATGAGCTAGACGAGCTCAGATGCGGTGAGGAGGATGGTGGAAAAAGGAATTACACAGACCAGAGCCAGCTTCTGCCTCGTTCAGTTCTTGACCCTCCCAATCAGGATATTTCATCTCGTTTAACAGCAGTGGAAACTTGTTGCTGCTTAACAAGATCAAATTATTATAGCTGCATAGTTTCCTGCTTCTGTTTCTTTTCCCTGCAGCTAATTTGGTTCTCTTAATCCTGTAAAAAGCAAATTAGATACTCTTGGAGCAGCCTGCCATCCCCTCATACTTCTATGAAGCTTCTCCCGTCTGCTTGGATTTGTGAGGCTCCTCCTTGATTAACAGTTGTTTCAGAAAGAGACACTGACACAGAAGCAAATCCTTTATTTTGGCATTGCACTAATATATATCAAAAGCAGAGCACAGTGAAATGAAATTATTTTCTCTTTTTTCCCCGAAAAATTGAACTATCAAGTTTCTCTGTTGTCACATACTATTGAAATGCTGCCAACAGTCTGCTCAAACTTTCTTCTCTCCAGACAGAGGCAAATATATGGATTTGAGTTTATTATTCTACTCCCGATTCTTAAGAAATAATCACCTTTTTTTTAGTTTTCAGTAGCATAAATCACACAGACTCACACATTCTGAGCCAGTTGGGAGGTTTTTGGAACTTTATATTTGGAAATGTATGTGCCAGGCGGGAAAGTGTAAGGCTTCTGTATTATTCTGTTGCCTATTTTAATTGTTTGTTTTGCTGTGTTCTTTCTGACCTGTCTTCTACTATTCAGTCTCTCATACTGTAACACAGTTTGTGTTTTTTGTTAAACTTGGTCAGACTTCTGGATCTAATTTTGTCCTTATCCCCCTGTTTCACTCCCTGTCTTGTAAGTCTGTTATTCAGAAGTGTGGCTGAAGCTGCAGAGAAATAATTTAACGCAGTTATTAGAAGTTTGTACAATTAACGTTTATTTGCTTGGCCAGCTTTGGTATGATAGAACTCTATAACAGTAAAAAAGCGATGACGTTTGTCAGGTAATCCCTGCTGACACAGTAGACCAGAATTTTGCTTCTTTCTTTTGCTCATTTTAATAAGGTGACAGGATCTTGCCAAGTCACTGATTTTTGTTCTGCTGCTTATTCCAGAGACCTGTGTTATCCCTGAGGCTGTTTTCCCACTCCTGTATTTGTAAGATGCAAGCTTCCCTTTATTCTCTGTGTTTGGAATTACCTTCTCCTGTAGTTTACAGTTTGCTTTTAAAATGAGGCTTTTCTCATCACAGATGTTTGACTGTGTCCATGTTGACCATATCACGTTCTTTGCTGGTGCTTTCCTGGCAGCGCCTGTCTTTATTTTGAGCTCTCCGGTTCTTGTCACTGTTGGGTTTTGTAGCGTGGGCTTTTCCTTCCCCCATAACTGAAACTCCAGATCCAGGCACATCCAGCTTAGGCAATGTGCATGTGGGGTGGGGTTTGGTTTTTTTTCCCCCCATTTTTGCCTTGTAGAGTGCCAGGATGAGAAGGAGAACATGCTGCTGGACACAGAGCACTTTGTGGTGGATGCTCATGCTGTTGGTGGCCACGGTGCAGGGAGCAGTGTGCTACCTGCATTCCCAGGCACAGACGGACAAGAACAAGTTGAGGATAACTTGGGAATAGAAGATAGGAACAGCTCTGTAAAGGAGGTGGAAGAAGATGGGGGCTACAGCACCCTGCAGGCAACTGGGTCATCTTCTCAAGGCTCCATTGTCCTTGATGCCCAGCATGACTTTGCCTCGGCATGTGGGCAGCCATTGGATTTCTGCGGTGACACGAAGGTTGGGTTAGCACAGGAGCCCACAGGGCAGTCAGGGTCACAAGAGCACTCTGAGAGTTACTGCCCTGCTGGGACTGAAAAGGATGCAAAGAAGGAAAAAACTAAGAAAGCATCCAGTGGAGTTCCTGGAGCTCCCTGGAGGCAGGAGGAGATTGGCCCAGCCCCTCACCAATTCAAAGGTGCTCCAGACAGCGCTGCAGCTCAGAATTCCTACAAGAGGCCTTCAGTCCTGGAGTCCAGAGGCAGCCATGATGTGGCCAAGGGAAAAAATTCCTTGCCTATCAAGAAGAAGCCCCGCACCTTCTATAGTGCAGGTAGATCCTGGGGCACACCACACTGGCACACAGTGACACTTGCGGTGCCCGTGGCACTTGGTGTTTCCTGTGCTGATCTGCTCTAACTGGTATCGCACTGCACTCCACACCATTAGATGTGTGAAGACTTCCACTAATAAAGGTTGCTGAGTGTCTTTCGTTTGAAGCATCACTAGCAGTGCTCTTTGCTTTTGAAACAGCAAAAGAAGATTTTTGTTTATTTTTGTGGTTTATTTTTTAAAAAATCTTTTATGTTACTAATGTATTTCTAAGTGTAGTAAAAATGTTCGTTTTTTTTCTGTTTTCCTCTCTTGTTATTTTTTTTCTTGTTTTCTTGTCACATACTTCCCATCTCTCTCTCTCTCTCTCTCTCTCTGTCTTTGGACAATGCATCATTTCTAGAGCAGCTAGAAGAGCTGGAGAGGATGTTCCAGGAAGACCACTATCCTGACAACGAGAAGAGGAGGGAGATTGCAGCTGTGGTTGGTGTGACACCACAGCGTATCCTGGTAACACCTGCTGGGGGACAGTGCTGCCTGTGGGTTCTGTGCAGAAAAGGGATGGACAGGGACATTGCCAGTGTCCCCATGTGTAGGTGGTTTCTTCCCTGAATGCATTCCTTTCTTCCCATTTTTCAGGTCTGGTTTCAGAATCGCAGGGCAAAGTGGCGGAAATTGCAGAAGGCAATAAAAGGCAACAGAAAATATCCAGCATCATCAGCTCTGTCAGTCCCCTTTGGATCAGAGGGTTATGGGTGAGGAACTTACTCTGTCTTCTCATTTCTCCACAATTGATACCTAAGAAATTAAATATTTTTGTTTGCCATTCCCCCTTTACATTTAAACAGTGAACAGCTGAGCACTGAGTTGGACCTAGGTAGCCTGTCAGATTTCTGGGCAAATTGTAGTGGACCCTCTTAAAAGTCCTTTTGATTAACCTGAAGCACAGCTTAATCAAATTAATTTTGAAATAAAACTATTGAAATTGCTCTGGCTGAAGTCATGTAGAGAGCAAGGGATGAGATGGAAAAGTTTATGGAGTCATCTCTTGATTTTTAGTTTCTGTGAACGCATTGCCCAGGTGCTTTGGCTGTGCTTGGGGATTCTTTTAACCCAGTTCTCCCACCACTGCTTTCCATTTCCATGGATTTTCACTTGGTGATGGAAATTCTGCTTGCTTAAATCAGTCTTAGAAAGTCTTGGACTTCTTTGAAGAAATACGAGGTAGCACCTTTCATATGTGAGCAGAGGACATTAATGGGGGGAAGGGGAACACGTGAGAGGATAGATGGTCTTCTAAGGGATGGTGAATGTGTGAGGGAAGAAATCAGTCTCCATAGGGATGTATTTATGGCAATCTGTAGTGAGCGTCTTCTTATGAAGAAAACAGAATGAAAAGAAGAAAAATTAAGTGGAAGAGGAGAAATTAAAGTGAAAGATTGGAGAGCACCTGACTTACTTCATTGCACTGTTCCTGCTGCCTGTCCTACACTAGTGACCTGGGGGGACCTTTGGGGCTGCTTCCCCAAAGATTTTTTATACGGCATTCCTTGCACCTGTAGTCAGCCAGTGCTTTCCCTTTCCACCTTCTAGTGATGTAGGATCTGCCCCTTGTCGGGTAGAAGAGTTCATGATTGGTCATAATGCCTTGTCTTGTCCTCTGTGTCTGCCTGCAGGGCACCTCCTCTGCCTGTGTCTCTGTTGCCTGATGCTGTTGGAGACCAGCCTGCCGTGCTGGGAGGAGACCCTGGAGCTGGGAACTCCTCCAGCCTGCTCAGCACACACCCTGCATCCCTCACTTCTGCCCCAGGTGAGGCCAGCACGAGTGTTCTGCACAGCTGCAGCATTAGCTGGTGGAGCTGGGAGGTTCCCAAATGTTTTAGGAAAAGCCATGTCAGAGCCTTATGCCATCAGTGCAAAAAGTGACACCAGGTCACTCTACAGGCTGAGAAAGTTGGGGCTGTTCTGCTTGGAGGAGAAAAGGTTTGTGGAGACCTCAGAGGAACCTTGTAGTATCTGAAGGGGCCTACAAGGAAGCTGCAGAGGGTCTTTTCATCAGGAACTGTAATGGTGGGACAAGAGGGAATGGCTTCAAACTGAAAGAGGGGAAATTTAGGTTAGATATTAGGAAGAAATTCTTTCCTGTAATGGTGGTGAGGCCCTGGCACAGAGAAGCTGTGGGTGCCACATCCCTAGCAGTGTCCAAGGCCAGGTTGGATGGGGCTCTGAGCAAACTGGAGGTGTCCCTGCCCATGGTGGGGGTTGGAATGAGATGATCCTTAAGATCTCTTCCAGTGATGCTGTGATTATAGGTATAGCAGCTCACTGCTGATTGAGTCTCTACCAGTTATGTACCATCACGGTGGTGCCTCTAATTCTGGAGAGAGATTTGCAGTCCTTGTTCCGGTCCTAGCACCAGCAAGGAATTCTGGATAGGACTTCATAAGGATAAGTGAACAGGGTATTCTTCCATAATAGCTGTTTGACACTGGTCCTGCAGTGGAGTTTTAAGTCGGTGGGGTGTGCTGTTCAACCAGTTTTCTGCCTGAGCTGTGTTTAAAGATTGAAGGCAATGAAAGAGAGAGGATTTGTTTAATTGTTTATTGATGTGTGCAGTCCAAGAGCATTCCCTAGAGTCAGGGATGCTCCCTAAAGCATTTCCTAGATATGTTTGTGTTTCCAAGTTGGCACAATATGAAAAGGTTTCCAAAGTGATGAGGACTCCACCACTTCCTTAGAGATGGATATCCCAAGCAGTGGAGGTGCTGCCATGTGGTACTGCTGTGTGTGTTTTACTGCTTCCCAGTGTAATTAATTCTTTGGAATGTCATGCCATCATGGCTGTCCCCTCGTTGTATTCTAAATATATCAGTATTTAGTTATCAGTATTAAGGCCAGTTCCTGCAACTCATTTTCTGAGAATGACTCAAGTTTTTTAATAGTGCTTTTACCTTAAAGGTGTTTTGGTATGGTGGAAAGCAACTGTAAGATTGCATCAATAAGCTTAGAATGCTAAAATGTGTGCTAAAAGTATGTAGTTGAGATACTTTCTTTATAACCTAATCTACTATTTCTGTCATTTAAATTTGCCTGTCATCCTCTCAAGGCAAGGGCTCTTTAGTCAATCCAATGGCTTTTTTTAACCAATGGGACTGTAATTCAGTTAGTTCCAGTTTTTCCAGTTCTTGCAACAGAGTAAGTATGGTCAAAGTGTTTGAGTAATTCACTGCTTTCAGAGTGACGAAGTGGTGTTGTCTGTTGAGCCCTGTATTTAATTGGATAGAAACCAAGGTTTTGCGAAACAATTCATTTAAAGGAAACAAACCAAATATCCTCTGATTTCTATGCTTTAGGAATGTCTCCTGGTTCCTAAAGTACCTCTACAGACACACTATTTAGTCAGGAGAGAATATCAGGGAATCACAGAATGGTTTGAGCTCATTCTACCCCCCTGCCATGGGCAGGGACACCTTCGACTGTCTCAGGTTTCTCAGAGCCCCATCCAACCTGGCCTTGAACGCTTCCAGGGATGGGGCAGCCACAGCTTCTCTGGGTGACCTAAGCCAGGACCTCACAGGGAAGAACTTCCTTCTAATATCCAACCTAAACCTACTCTCTGTCAGTGTGAAGCCATTTGCCCTGTTAGATAATTTCTGTCAGAGAAATAAAGTTTCATTCAGGGACATGACCTTGTCCTCTGCTTGCATTGAGCCATTTCTTTCTGGGGGATCTGCACGCTGGGATGCAACTCTCCATGTGGAAAACACTAGCAGTTCTTTCCAATAGGAAAGAAAGGTCCCATCTGAGTTCTTGATGCAATGTGTAAGGAAGAAGAAGGGCAAGTGTCCTCTCTGAGATAAAAGACTCGTACTACATATAGAGAGTCCTTGCAGAAGAGAGTTCTGTGTGGCACAATCACTTGGAAAGCTCCACTTGCAGTTTTGCCTTCCTAGGTGCAGGGTAACACAGCTATGGGGAGTGAAACTTGCTTTTTTTGTTGTTGTTTACCATTGCACAATCAGACTTTTTCTCTTTAAGAATGAAAGCAGAAAATGAAACAGAAGGAAAAGGAAAGCCAATGTGACTTGAATCCATTCAGCATCCTTGTTCAGGGAAAAAAAGCTTGCCTAGAAATAGGGCCATCCAGGGACCACCTGTTTTCTTTATTAGGATATCTCATAAAATGAAGGAGACAAAGCTTGGATAGGATAAAATCCAAATTAACAGGAGCAAAACAAAAGAGGAAACAGATGAATAAAAAAGGTTATCAGTTTACGAGGCAAAACCAATTGCTTAGTAGTGTCTCTTGTGGAAACAACTCATGGATGGTTTCAGCAAAATCCTCTGTGATCTGTGCATAGTGGTGCAGTTGGGCCCACAGAGTGTGACACGCTGGAGTGGCTGTTCAGGTGCTTTCCTTTTTAACCACTTTCAGCAGGACAAGAAAATTACTTAAGTGCACGAGAACAGTGTGATCTGTTACCCAAGACCTTTGCAGAGTGTTCAGTGCTGCAATTTCCATTGTTTATCCTTGCTTTACCCAGTACTTCTGACTGTCTGTTGGTTTGTGGGTTTGGGTTTTTTTTTTAATGTTCCGCTGTTTTTACCAGTTCTCCAAACAAGCCTATTAAAAATGTCAGTGAGTTGTATTTGAGATGTGTGTTACCTTGCTGGCAATTATGGCTTCTGATTTTGGTAGCAGCCACACTACTTGCCATAAGAGCCTTTTGTGCCTCAAAGCTTCAATTTTGAGCTTGCTTTGATCTTAGAATTGTTTTGGGGGTTTTTTTAACATTTGCTAGGCAATGTGATTGAAATTAATGCCTTTTATTTTTTATACTGACAGTTATTTGAAGCTTTTCTTGGTTTTCTGAGATTTCTTACTGATACATATATGTCTGTGTTTCATTGGCTTATGTTCTCTTTAGAGTTCACATTAGAAAGAAAAGTTCCTTTCTGTGCCTCTGGTTTGTGGGAGGAGATTTTTCTGCCCCACTGGTGCTTTTGCAGGAAATCCTTTGTTTCATGTGTGTGCCTTGCTGAGGACACCTGTCAGGAGCCCAGCCTGTGCAGGTAACTCTTAAGCAAATAGCAAGGTCATTAAATTCACTGGCAGAGATGGGATTGTAATGGAAATCTTGGGAGCAATTGGATGAAGTTGGATGTGGTCTGTCAAAGAACAGTAAATAAATAACAAGCTCCAGTGACTTCCCTCATAGGACTGTGGCTTTCAAACAAATTTTGAACAAATTTGTTTTCTCATAATTTCAAGATGAGGATGAATCTATGAAAAGCTTTGCGATGGCCCTCGATGTTCCAGTAAAGGCTGGAAACAGAATAACCATTCTAGAGTTAAGTCAAGTGTAGTGCCAGGACTGGTTCAGAGATCTGAAGCTGTAAATTATTAAATTGCTGTCCAGAAATTCCCAAGGTTATCTCATGGACTGAGAACCCAGAAGTAATAGAAGCCAGAAGTAAAGATCCTACTGTTAGGTTCCCATGTTCACTGGAAAGCCTTCTGAGGTTCTCTCTCTCTCTACATCAGTGTCAGGAAGAGCAAGAGAATTGTACAATGTAAGTATTATCTCAAGCCAGGGGTCAGAATTCTTCATGGAAAACTCTGGAATCTTCTGTAGATATGTCAGATTTAGCAGGTATTACTTCTCTGGGAGTTTTTTGTTCTTACTGCATTTGTGACTTTATTTTGAAGACACAATTTCAGCGTCTCTTTGAAAGGACAGAGAAGCAGAGGAGACTTTAGAAAAGGCTGAACCAGCGCTTTGGAGATCGAAGGTGCTGTTTCACAGTCTCATTGCCTGGGGGTCCTGGTGCCACGATCCACAAAGACTATCTGCACTAAGCATTACAAATATTTTAAAAAAAAAATAATTCTTAGTAGGTGTGAAAGTGAGTTTAGAAGTGATTTCCTGGGCTGCTTGTGTTCATCCTGAGGAAGAGCAGGGCCATCTGCAGAACAGCTCCTCCTGCTGTAATTACTGAACTGGAGCGTTACCTGGATACAGACTGGTTTCCAGGTAAGTTGTGTCCCCCATGGCTGCTGTTCCATGGCGTTTGCGTGAACATTCTGGGGCACAACGGTCAGGAGAACCAGTGCTAAAGAAGGGTTTAAAAAAATCAGAAGAGATCTTCAGTTTCATTTCTGACTAAGCCAAAAACCTGGAATGTGACAGGTACATCAGAGATGCTACCTGGCATGGATAAATAGTGTGTTCAAACAGAAAAAATAAACCACTGACAACTGCCTGGGCATGTGAATGCTGTAGAGATGCCATCCCAGATCTTGCTTCAGTTTTCTGACTGAGCCCAAAATCAGGGCTATTGAAAACTTGAAAAGTTTTCATTGAAGCATTCTCTCCATGGCTGCAGGGAGTTGGAGAAAACAGAATGTGGGAAGATGCAGTAAGAGGGACAGAACTGCCCAGCACATGGGGGAATCTGAGAAACAGTACTGCAAGATGTTGAAGTGGAAACTCCTCATCTGCTCTCTGGACATGCATTCCAAAATTCTCTAAAGGCTGCTAATGCTTGTTGTGGCATCTTTATGTTTAGGTTTGTGTTTAAGGCCTTTGATTCACACCTGGTGGAGTGCATTTGATGTTACTCTCTATGCCTGCAAGGGCGAAGTGCAGCTGCAGACTTTCCCTGAAAGCTTTGCCATGTGTGGGAGTGCTTCACCTGAGCAGCTGGTGGTATTTTCTCTTCCTCATCCTTGTGTTGGTTCAGCCTAGCTAGACTGGAGAAATCATTGCTGCTTCCTGCACACGTGATGGCTACACTTGTGAAGAGAGAAACCGTTTGCTAATTGCCATATTAAGAGAGAAACTAATTTTCTTGCACCATGCCCAAGCTTCTTGAGCTTCATGTATAGTTGTTACTCTGGATCACCAGCATAGCTGATTCTGACCTTTAATTTCCTCTATTGTCCTCTTTCCACAGAGGCTGTTCTGTAGGAAACTGTTCCTCTCTCCTTTTCCAGCAGTGACTGAGGAGACAGGTCACCAAACAAGATTCTAGCAACCAAAAAGCTTTGGTTTCCTTTTCCATCTCCCAGCTTCTTTTTCCCAAGGACCTTCAGCTGCCGTCTCTACTTTTTTAATTTTTGTTTTTGGCATGTCTCATCAGAGGCTGAACTAGGAGTGCAAATGTGTTTCAAAGTGGCCTAGAGAGTGGATTTGTAAAGGCACAGCTTTGTTTCTTTCAAAGAACAGTTCATTTTTTCAAAAGTGTGATCTGTGCAGCACATTCCTCCCAGAGGACAGTAGAAATGGAAGATGACTGGGGGAATTGTTCCTGGCTTTTTTCCAGGAAATACTTTGCTTCATTTGGCTGCCTTCTTGTGAGCTGGATAAAGATAGTATGCAGAGACTGAAATCACAAAGGTAATTTTATTTAACCAATAAACATCATCCTGTGTTCCAGAGGGCTTGCTACTACTCCCTTTTGCTTCTCAACAGCAGTGCTGGTACTCATTTACTTTTATTCCCATCAATTAACATCCACTCTTTCACTGGCATCTTGCTTTTCTGTCCTGCTCGTCTTGTCGTTCCCTCTCAGCAGCTTGCTCCTGCTGATTCCCAGCGTGACAGTCTCTCTGTTTCATTCACAGCCTCCTCGGTGGCAGGAATGGTGGCACCTTGTGAAGCACAAGCTCAGACCAAGGCGCTGCCGCAGCTGCACTTCAATTCCAGCGGTGTGGAGTGCTTCCCTAGTCTTCCCAGCCCTCCTCCCATCCGCAGGGCCAGCCTGACGCTCGGCCTGCCCTTCAACCCCCACAGCCACATTGTTCCCCTGATGCTGGACACGCCCAGCAGTGAATGCAGCTTGGCCGGTCAGGAAAGTGGCTCCAGGGAAGCCTTCACTTACAGCCTCCAGAATCACGGGTAGGAGCAGATGAGACTGTCTTGGAGGGAGGTGGAAAAAGCGGCCCCTGGGAGAAGCCTTGGGAGGGTGAAGGAGGGACAGGGGATGAGGAATTAGGTGAGAGCATAAATGAAATGCGAGATGCAGATGTGACAGTATCCTTTAAATGGAGAATAAAAAGCTGTGTAATGTGCATAATAGGACAGGGTGCCTGCTATGAGACAGGTGCTACCTGGGCTCAGAGTGCTCTCAGAATTGCATGCCTGTCAAGTGAAAGTGAGGATGTTCCAAGCTTTGGGGTGTGCTTTGGAGAGTGGGAAGATAATCCCCACTAATATCCATTGTTCAAGAATTCTGCTGTGAAAGCACTTGGATCAAGTGGCTTCTGTTGCCATTGTCCTGTGCCTTGCATGTGGAAGGAAGGGTTGGCAATAAAACAGTTGTTAATTGTGCAGGTTGCTGTAGCTGTTGACCTGCCTTTAATCTCTGGGTTGCCTCTCTCCTTGCTCTCTGCAGCTTTAGTTCGCCAGTTTCCTGCCCTTACCCCGAGCAGCTGGAGCCTGGAGACAGCCTGGAGGCCACCTACTGTCAGTACAGCAGCCAGGGGGGAATTTACCAGCTCTCCCAGTTCTGCCACCCGGGTCACCTGGCCAGCAATGTGTTCTCCAGTGACCACCTTCCTCCTCCAACACCCCTGGAGTCCCATCCAGCTTTCCCTGCCTTACCTGGCAACAGCGGCGCCATAACCTATGGAGCCACACAAGGCTATGTACAAAACCACACGGGGGACCCGCTCATGCCACAGCAGCCAAGTGGAAATTCAGGTAAATTTCTGAAATGTTTTGGCGTCCTGCTCCTCTGGAGTAACTAAACAATAGCCTGAAACATGCAGGATGATCAGTGGGTTTACTGATGACTGTGACAGAAAGAAGGAGTGTCCACATGCCTGCACAAATCTGTACATGTGCCCATCTTTTTTTCACTTAATTTCCTTGTATGCTTGATTTTTTCAAAGTGCTGAGTGACCCATTCATTTGAATCAAAAGTTACTACCCAGACTGCACACGTCAGGAAGAGCATTAAATGTGAATGTGTCAGGTAGTGCAGAGGTTTTGTCTGGACTGGAGAAGTAACTTTTCCAGGAGTGTCCTGTTGTGTAAACAAACATCCCTTTGTTGCATTTGGTGGGAGTCAAGGGTGCAAAGTGGAAAAGGTGCCACAGCAGATGGGATAGTTGGAGATGGTGAGGACAAACAGGCTTCTCACTGGCTTCTGCAGAAACCAGTTTGAAATCATGTTATGTACCTTAGGGGGTAGTGCAAAAGAAGAGAGAGACAGGAGCTAGCAGAGTATGAACATAGATTCTTCCTCTGACTTGAATTTGCAACAGCACTTGAGATGAAGGCACTCCAGCATAATTTTCTGAAAAAAAAACCTAGGTAAAATGGCATTGCTGATCTCCTTGTTTTGCGTCTGGGCTTTGTATTTTGAAGTTATTCAAGCCCAAGTATAATCAAATGACAAACTGTTGTAGTTAATTCATTTGGACTGACAGGTTTGTTAAATTAAGGTCACGCTCCAAAAGCTCCATCTCGTCTTACGACATGAGAGAACAAAGAGTTTTAGACACAGATGCCGCTGCTGTTTTTGTACCAGTTCTGTGGACCTTGTCAGGGAGAGAAGTCTGACTCAGAGTCTGACTCATGTCAGGCTGCAGGCTGGCTCCTGTCCCCACTCTTCACAGCTGACATTGTGCAGGACAGGTTGGCAGTGCCCGTGCTATCTAACACACTTGGCCCTGCTCCCTGCTCTAGTTCCAAGGAATAATTACTATTTTCTGTGGTTTTTAAGTCTGAAGTTCCAGAAATAATGAGAAGGCTGTACCCCAGACTGCATCAAATTAAATGTTTTTATAGCTTGATGCCCAAGAGTGTGTTGCATTCCTTGGGGCATGCTGTGTGAGCATAAAGGGTTGTGTATAGGTAAAAGCTGGTGAAGTTGGAAGGTTGTTGAAGGAGCAGAGGCAGAGCTGATGTTCTCTTACTCCATACTTCTGTCCAGAGCACAATCACTGTTACGCAGTGGAGATGACCAAGTTCACAGAATCACAGAATCCTAGAATGGCTTGGTTTGGAAGAGACCTTAAAGCTCATCCAGGTCCAACTGCGTGCTGTGGACAGGGACACCTTCCATTAGACCAGGTTGCTCAGAGCCCCATCCAGCCAGGCCTTGAACACTTCCAGGGATGGGGCAGCCACAACTCCTCTGAGTTGAAGTGCCTCGCCACCCTCACAAGGGTGGAATTTCTTCCTGAAAGGATTCCAGGATTCCCAAAGTGCAGTGCTAGAAAGCAGTCTATCAGCGCAGACACACTTGTCAGTCCTACATCAGCACATAAGCAAGTGAGCAGCTTAGTTGAATTATGGATATTAATTAACAAAACATTCCTGCTTCCTGGTTTACAGCTTTTATAAATGAAAGTGAAGATTAAGCATCCATCTTATGTTTGGCAGAGCTAACTTGGAAAGTGGAACAGGAAAAAAAAACCTGGGAGAGGTGTCTCTACTGTCATTACATATACTCAGGATCAGTGCTGAGTGGCATCATGGAGTTTTTTTAGATTATAACAATGCTATGAACTTCCTAAGAGCCATGTTTTGGATAAATGCACTGCAGTGTAAACAGCAGAGTGATCCTTGATGTGTGTGGTGTCTGCTGTACTGCAGTGCTGTGTTTGCACCGAGCAAAGCACAACACACACATCTTGTACATAGACATGCTTCCATTATTTTCATTAATCTGTCTTTTCTTGGTGGCTTTTCCCTCAGCAGACATCCCTGTCTATCCAGCTGTGCCCTGGAGTGATTTCTACATGCAGGGAGCTCCTTTCTCCAATCAGTTGCATTCCCAAATGCCTTTTTGTAGCACGGCAGGAGAACAGTGCTTCACAGAACCATATCTCCTTCAAGTGCCCAATGGAACAGCACTGGAATCCTTGCCACAGACTGGAAAACAAAAGGGAGTGACACCACCAGAGCCAAGTTCCTACCAGAGCCACCAAACGGAGCCAGAGTTGGCAGCACTTGCTGAAAAAGAGGACATAGAGAGCAGCAGCAAGAAAGGAGAAGCTATTGTTGGTAAGCAGCTGATTGTTTTCTTGGAGAAAGGGCGGGGGAAAAGGAAAGAGTTCCAAGACAGCAGTAGTTCCTCTGAATGCAGGATGAAAACTGTGGCATGATTTTTTTGTGAGCTGCTGCCTGAGACAGCTCCCATGATCCTATACCTATCCTATACCTTGTTCTTAGATCCATCTGTTTTTAGAAATGGGGACAGAAAAGTTAGTAAAATAGATGGCAAAGTTTTGTGTTTGCTCACACATCATCTGTTGTGAACTGCATGGCTACACAGAACTGATTACTTCTAAGATTTCCAGAGGCATAAACACCTCTCTTCAAGGCAGAACTTCAGCAAGAAGGGGAAGGGAGGGTTTTCTGTTTGGGTTCTCAGGCTTTTATCTTGGAAACAGAATTACCTTATTCTAGAGTTGTTGAAAGGTGTCATATGCCATAAATATTCTTTGGAAGGGTGTCTGTGTGGGGGTGTGCGTCTAATTTTGAGATATAAAGCATTTGAAAAATTCAAGGTATTTTGTGCATGTGAGATCACATTTTCTTATGAATCTGGTTTTTTTTCAGAATCTAAAGAAGAAACTAATGACTGATGCTGCACTCTGAGAAAAAAAAACAAAGAGGAAAAAATACTGTTTTAAACTCTGAAAAATAAGAAGAGTCAAAAAGAGACAAGAATAATATTATTTGCAACAGATGCACTTTTTTATTTCTTTTTTGGTTGTATTTTTTTTCTTGTTGCCATGATTATTTTCTTGCTGAAGAAAGAAGCAGAGATATTTCACTCAATTAAAGTTCCTACTCTTTTTTTTTTTTTTATATTTTTTTTTTTTTTTTTTTTTTTTAATTTTTTTTCTTTTTTTTTTTTTTTTTTTTTTTTTTTTTTTTCCACATCTCCTGACTTTGTCCTTCTTAATGCATTCTAATCTTGACCAGCCTTCAGACAGGAAAGAGCTAATACAGGAACCAGAGTCCCATGGGTGAAAATTCCAGATCATGCAAGAGTCAGAAGGTCTGGCTGCTATCCTGGAATACGCAGGGTGAAAAACCAGGAGGAATAAGATATATGCAAAACAGGAGGAGGAACTCCAGCAACTGCACCTGATTTTAGGGACTCCAGACAGCAAAAGAAGTCTTGTTGGAAGTTCACCAGTGATTTGGTAGTTGCTAGCCTTGAATTACTTCTAAAAAAATTATTTTTGTTGTAAAACTGTAACAATAAACAGCAGCAAGACTGTAGCTATGAATGCTGGCAGTGTAACCAGATCCCTGTCTGTTATTAATTGGTTTAGCATCCCATTTGAATTGATCTGTTTGATCTTGGCTTGATCGTCTCGGCTTCTGCTTTGCCTGGGAAACAGATAAAATGTGTCTCTGAAATCAGTGGTCAGCAGCAGGAGCAGAGGACTCCAGCAAAGAGATTGTTCACTCTGAGAGCTGCAGTCCCCAGGAATTGTGCTTCCCAGAGGAGCTGTAACCACCTGGATGTGTAGGATGTATAACACGAGTGGCTAAAATGGATGTCAGGTGCTGGGCCTCTCCTTGTGAGAAAAAAACGATCATGTTGTAGGAAGAGGGACGTGCCTTTTCTTTGTTACTTCCTGTGTTTAACCCTGAGTCTTTCCACTGGCTCTGAGACACAGACAATGCCCAAACTATTTTTATATTTACTGTGATGTGGGTGCCCCTCTTGTACCTTGTGAAATTAGGCATTACCATGTCTTTTGTTCCAGTTCCTCAGCAGTATGTCCATGGAGTGTCTGGCAGAAGCTGGGTGCTGCAGCTCCTCTCCTTTTTCTTCCTCCTATAAAACACTGGTTTATGTCTGGCAGTGGCTGAGCACTGCTGGAAGACTAAGCCGTATAGACAGGGACAGATTTTGAGTCTACAGCTATGTGTGGCTATTCTGGAGTTTCCATTTCCTACAGCAAGAGTTAAATCTTGCCTGTAATAAGCTGAGAATGGTTGGGAATGTGCATTAGTTCACACTTGTTTCACTCATCCTCAGCTGAACAGCCTAAACCAGTATTTCCAAGAGGTGTGAATAGGAGTTTTCATTGCAATTACAAGTCACTCTGAAAGCTGTTCGTAGTGATGATGACAAAATTCATCATAGTAAGGGCTGGCTGGGAATCTTGCCTGGATCCCAAAACAGCCCTTCCAGGTTTGGAAGAGGACAAAACCAACAGAATGCCAGCTTGTTCGGCCCTACCTGCCCCTTCTCATAGAATGAAGAAGAAGAAAATTTAGTGTGCTTTTTGAGAAATGCACATTTTCAGAAATACACCTTTGGGATGTGGTCTGGTGGAACAGTCACCACCCCAGCTCACATCATCTGCCTACAGCATTCTCAATCCAAATGTGACACTGAGCACTAAGTTTTATGTGCTGCAATCTCAACAGGTTTGGGGAGTGAATGAGCACAGTGAAATTTTTGAAATGGCCAATCCTTTGTGTTTAAGCTTTTGGGTAAAACATAAACTTTCCTGGGAATGGTCCAGTGCATTTCCATGCTTGTACTTTAAACTTGCCAGGTTCAATTTGGCTTGGAGTTTTGAACTGAGATTTCTTTCCTGTCAGAAAGAGGAGGAAAGGGTGGGTACCTGAGAGTACACGGATGAACAGATTCATCCGCTTTGTGCTCCTGCTGACTTTGGAGCCAAACCAAGGTTAACCACAGGCAGGACTTTTTTCCCAGTGCTGCCTCTGGCAGAAGCAGTGGCAGCCCTTGACCATGTGGCAGGTGTCCCACCAAGGTGAAGAGCCTTCCATCCTCATGAAACCCTCCCTATTGCACCTGCAATCCATGCTGCACTGGTATCTTGGAATCCCAGCATTCCAGGCTCCTCGTGCTCTTCTACCTGCTGCAACTTACTTGTAGTGGAATTAGCTGCGTGTTGGACAAGACACCATGGGCGCTTTCATTAGCTATTCCCTTTTCATGCTAAGTCTCAAGAAGGCTCATTTTGGTTGGGTGGGCAGGATCAAAATTCCAAATTCCATGGCTGCCTGACTGTGGCACCTTCTCTGAAGTGTGGAGAATTGTTTTGTCTCTGTATCATCATTTGAACTGGAAGTGCCAAGCAGTCAGGATTTTGAAGTGAGTCAGACTTGGTGCAAATATAGAAAGCTGTGTGTGTTACCAAGTGTTGCTGGGGTTTTTTCGAGTCATTTTTCGAGGTGGAAAGGCAGATTGTAGATGTATTTCTATTGGACTCATGCAGTACCGTGGCTGTAAGACTGGAGATGGGAGTGAGGATATTGTCACAAACTTATTTCCACAGAAGAAAAGCACTGTGAGGTTGTGTCCAGTTCCCCAAAGCGTGGCTGTTCAGCTGACAGTGCACATATGTGTATGTCTACACCCTATTTGCATATTTTAGCATCATTAATTTTTGAACTTCTGCTACTTTTAAATAGCTGGTGTGTAAGCAGGTAAATTTGGTATATTACCCTTTTCCTGTGTGCCTTGGCCAGGAAAAAGACACTATTTTCTACAAACAAGTCCTGTTTTATGTGATGAGAGTACATGGACTCTCATGAACTAACTCTTCAGTTTCAGTAAACAAGAGAAACCTCTTCTTACAGTCCTCTTAGTTTCTGTAAGGTGGGGTACATTAGAAAGTATCAACATTAATTCGGTTCAACAGCAGAAATTGTTTTTTGCATTTATTATACAGATTGCTACAAATCACATGAGACAATCATCTATTGCTGAGTGGTAAATGTTGATTTTCCTTCACGCAGCTGTGCTAAGCAGAGCACATTAAAAACCCCACAAAACAAAACAAACCCAAATCAATCACCTGCCAGCGCCCTCCATCTTCACAGATAAGTGCTGATGAGCATGGAAACACCTGTGAGACCTCGTTTAGCTTAATGATAATCAGCACTGATAATGCCTCTGCCAGGTGAGCCTGCACAGCTCAGTCATCAAACCAACTTCGGGGACACATTCCTTGATCTTCTTGTGTGTCCCACATCCCACATCTGCCCGATCCATCGGAGAAAGGCGTTGGTAAAGTTTGAACATTAAGGCAACAGCTTCACAGAGCCCAGGGCTGTGATAGCAGTCTCCCGAGGGCTGTTGCTGGAGAAAAGAGCTGCTGAAAAGTGTTACAGCAAGGCAGCTGTGAACAGCCAGGAGTTGAAAAGTTCCAGTTATATACGGGATAGAAGCCATCCTCT
The DNA here is from genome assembly GCA_013398955.1 of Callaeas wilsoni. Classification (NCBI taxonomy): domain Eukaryota; kingdom Metazoa; phylum Chordata; class Aves; order Passeriformes; family Callaeidae; genus Callaeas; species Callaeas wilsoni. Next base: position 54,662 of record VWPU01010672.1, read on the forward strand.
TGGGATACTTCCTGTGCCCTCTCTGCTCATTAGAGATTTTTACAGTAAACAAGGTGGAGAAGTTTGTCCCTTGATTGTTTTCAGGAATTTGGAGCAAAGTGCCTCTTGAGGTCCACCTCACCTTCTGGTGCTGGGGCAGAGAGGGAACCCAGCTCCTCCAGCACTCCCTGCAAGTAAAAGCCTCACCATAGTTTTTGGGGAGGGGAACCAATCTCCCTTTCTTCTGCGGGAAGACGATTTCATCCTTGCCTTTCTCGCTGATCCTTAGCAGGAAAGTCACATGGCCACTTCTTCTCATCCCAGCTGCTTTGGGAATTTGAGTGTTGGGGTTTTTGTTTGCTTTTTTGGGAGTGAGGTGAAGCAGCCCTGCGTGTTCTGTGTCAGTCCCACTTGCCTGCCTGGAAGCTTAGGCGCAGCCTCTCCCTTGCAGCACACAAAGATCCAGAAGGTGCCCAAAACCTTCCTGGTGCCTTGGGAGCCTCAGAATCACAGAAACATGGAAGAGTTTGGGTCAGAAGGGACCTTAGAGATCAGCTTTGTTCCAACCCCCTGCCATGGGCAGGGACACCTTGCACTATGCCAGGTTGCTCCAAGCTCTGTCCAACCTGGCCTTGAATGCTCCCATGGATGGGGCAGCCACAGCTGCTCTGGGCACCCTGTGCCAGGGCCTCACCACCCTCACAGGGAACAATTTCTTCCTGACATCCCATCTAAACCTACTCTCTGTCAGTGTGAAGCCATTCCCCCTTGATCTTTCTCTACAGTTGATGAAAAGTCCCTCTCCAGCTTCCCCATAGCCCTTTCAGCTACTGGAAGGTTCTGTGAGGTGTCCACACACCAACCTTCCCTTCTCCAGGCTGAACAGCCCCAACTTTACCAGCCTGTCTCCATAGGGAAGGTGCTCCAATGACTTGTGGACAGCTGCTTCATTCAGCCTCTGTTGGGAATGAAGGAACTGAAATTAAGGTTATTTGGAGACCCTCGTGGGAGGGATCCCCAGCCTGAGTCTGGGCACTGTGCTCTGGTGTGGGGGTGCTGAGCTGGTTGGAGCAGAGCCCCGGGGAGCACGGGGTCTGTCCTCTCCTCGCCACAGCACAGGCACTGGGAACACTGGGAATGCTGCGGCAGCCTTGGAGCTGCAGGGCTGCGAGCCATCCCACGCCCGGTGTCAGCCTGCTGTGCCAGCTGGGCTGTTTACATTTGCTCCCTTTGCAACGGCAAAGGCTGAAAATATTTCCCATAATTTGTGTTTGCTCTTGTCCGCAGAAGAGTCATGATTTATTTTTACAGTAACCTCCCATTTGGAAAAGGCACCTTCCTGTTTGTGTCCTGTTTGTCCTTGCGGTGGCAGAGGGATACGTGCCCTCCCAGCCTGCGGAGAACAGGAGATGGGACTGGGGAGAAACACTCCGCTGGAAATCTCTGCTGATTCATTTAGCTAATGGCTTGGGAAGAAAAGCCCTTTGTGTACTGATGGCTGAATAGCAGCCAACGTATCATAAAGCAAAAGTCATCGCCTTTTTTTTTCTTTTTTTTTTTTTCCAAATTAGGCTCCCCACCCTGCCAGAGCTGCTTTCCTGAGTCATTCCACTGATTATAAACACTGTTTGAAACTCCGTCTGCACGAAGGGAGGAAATGGAAAGGGAATCCCCATCTCCCTGCCCCTCTATAGGCGAGACTTGCCCTTTGGTGCTGGGCTGCTCCCACTGGAGAGCCTCTCCATGGGGGAAGAGTGAGTAATCGAAGGAATATGTATCTCTCTCTCTACTGTGGCTAAGAAGCAACTGGGTAAAGGTGGAAAAGTGAGGGTGAAGTGGGCAGCATGTGGCTGGTCATAGTGGGTACAAATTAGGAGTGCAGGAATGGGTTTAGTTCCTCTCTGATAATTCCTTGGGCAATGAAATAGCTTTTGCCCCAAGGCTGAGCTACACTGAGCCTCCCTGGGTGGGTGGACAGGACATGCAGCCTGGGCTGCATTGGGAAGAGCAGCTCAGGGAGTGATCCTGCCCCTCGGCCCAGCCCTGGGAGGCACATCTGGAGAGCTGTGTCCAGCGCGGGGCGCCTCAGCACAGGAGGGACATGGAGCTCCTGGAGCGGGGCCAGCGGGGGCTGAGGAGATGATTTAGGGCCTGGAGCATCTCTGACAGGGAAAGGCTGAGGGAGCGGGGGCTGCTCAGCCTGGAGAGGAGCCCCGGCTGAGAGGGGCCCTCATCCCTGTGTGTCCCTGTGAGCAGGGAGGGCTCAGAGCAGGGCCCAGGCTCTGCTCCAGGGGGCTCAGCAATGGCACCAGAGGAACGGGCAGGAGCTGATCCCAGGAAGTTCCACCTGGACAGGAGGCAGAACTTCTTCCCTGGGCAGTGACCGAGCGCTGAACAGAGACCAGAGAGGGTGTGGAGTCTCCTCACTGGAGATATTCCAGACCCCTCTGGACACAATCCTGTGCCGTGTGCTCTGGGATGGCCCTGCTGGAGCAGGGAGGTGGCACCAGATGTGACCCACTGTGGTCCCTTCCAGCCTCACCCATCCTGGGATTCTGTGGAGGTGTGGGTGCAGAGTCAGGGCAAACACAGGGACATTGTTCCCCTGCTTGGCTGCTGTGAGCCAGAGGGGCTCCAGCAGCACCTCTGGCAGGTGCAGAAGAAGGTGATTGCATCTGTGTCAACAAAGAGCACAGAGGTGCTGCCCTCTGGGCCAGAGGAAGATCACCAAGTCCTACAGGGATTTAAAGAATCCTTTTGCTGGTTTTGGCAATGGCATTTTCAGTAGGCTTGGCTTTAGTGAAAGCTGTTTTTAGGAGTGTTTGCTCCAGAGCCTGAGCAGGGTCCAGGCTGGTGGCAGGGCTCCTCCCATGGGCAAAACTCTTGGTCAATGAAGTGCTTGGCACAGCCCAGACCAACACCCTCCCTCCATCGTGCCCTGGTTCAGGGACTGGAGGCACAGAAAAAAAAGTTAGAAGGAGGAATAGGAAGAAAAGACAGAATTCCTTATTCTGCTCTGAAAAGTGACTATAAAGGTGATGCTGCCGAATAAAATACTAAAATAAAAATTGTTTGTTTAATTTCTTGGATCTGCAGAACCCAACCTAGCCAGGGGAAAATGAGTGAGGAACACTTGAGGCCACAGAGCATTGACTAAATTAAGCTCCTGGTTCAGGAGCACCTTTTGGCCTCAAAGGTATTTGCACAAAATTAGCTACAACATAGTTGCACTAACATAAAAAGGAGCTCTTATCTGGAGAGGTGCAGAGGCACGCGTGGAATTCCCTGGGACTTTTTTTACTGGCAGTTGCGTGCAAAATGGAAAATATCCTGCTTGGAACAGAGCTGGCAGGCAGCAAACAAAACCCAACTTAGAGACTTTCCACAGAGCATAGCTGATGTGCAGGCAGTGACGGGAAGCAGTAACACAGTCACTTTTTAGAGGGCAGATCAGCACTTTAAAAAGTGTAAATTTTCCCTTTTTAAAATGCAGAAAATTAGTCAATAATTCAAAAACTGGGAAAGGCTGCTAGGAAGGTACCTCTTTTTTTTTTTTTTCCCCCCCCCAGCTTCTTTTGTGCCTATTCACATTTAATCTGGTAAGTAAAGACTAAATTTAGCTCAAGAAACTCTGACTTGCCTCACATCACTTTGGGCCTGAAGCAAGATAACATCAATGTATCTTCATCACAGAATTGTTCTCTCTCTTCCTCGAATTCCTAGATTTGTTCCGTAGAGCCTCCAAGGTCCTGCCAGAAGGGAAGCACAGATCTTGCAGATCTTTATTGCAGTGCATGTGTTTGTTCCTCTTCATGCCAGCATCACCTGAGACTGCAGTCTTAATCTGACTTGTGCTCTAGTTCTGTCTGGGGTTTTATGGTGGTTTTGTTTGGGTTTTGATTTTGGTTTTTTTTTTTGTTTTCTATTTTTCAATAAATGGAAAAAGCTACAGTTCGTGGTGTGGGGTTGTGCTGCCACATATTGACCATCAGAAGGTTGGAATCTTTGACTTCATCATCTAAACTAAAGAATCACTTGCTAGACCCTGTTGTGGTGCCAGCATTTCAAGCTGGGAGAGCCCTTTGTATATTTTTCACTTTGTCTGACCTCCTGTATGCCCAGAAAATCCCGTATTTTCTCCCAAATATCACCTGCTCCTGTCATTCCCCACAACTTGCTGTTTTCCCTTGCCTTTACCCTCATATCTATGCTCTGCATTTGCCTTCCCTGCTGCTTCTACCACTGACCCTTTCCTTGTTTTTCTCCCTTCCTTTACTTTCCAAGCCTCTGTCTTCAGCTTCTTTTCTCCTGATCTAATTCCCATCTTATTCCCAGCACATCCTGCTCCAGGACACCTGAGGGAAGCTTTCCATGCTGCTCCCAGCAAACACAAGGAATGATGTATTTTAAAATGTTGCCAGAAAGGGGAGTAGGAGTGGAAGGAGAATGTGGTGCTCTCAGGCCCTACTCATCCTCTTTGGGTTACAGTGGCTGAGGCACTCTCCCAGGATTTTTGGGATGGCTCTGTCACTGCCTGGTGGCTCTAGGGACTGGCACAAAGAAAGGGGTCACTGGTCACCATGGGATTTTGCATTTTTCTGTGGGAAAACAACAAGAGTTTCACCCCTTTGGGAAGCTGCTGTGGAGTGTTTTCTATCAAGCTGAGAGAACTGATAGGAACCAGTTAACCAGGAGGGCTGGCTAGAGAGAAAATTCCAGGCTGCCGTACCAGGGCACCCGAAACCAGATCAGTAAGTTTGGCACAGCAGCTGCACCTCCTGAGATGGAGAGCTGAGCACTTGGGATACCAACAAGGATCCCCAAAGCCCATATTCCTTGATGGCCTTGGCTCCAAAAGACCCCAGAATGAGGCACGGGGGCTGAGGCGATGCCTGGGCACCAGGTGCCTCCCAGCCTGGAGAGCTTGGGACAACTGGAGGAGGTAGAGGCAGGTTAGTGACCGACCACGACTGTCTTTTATGTTTTCTTCACTTGCAACCTCATGTTCCCACACTCCCCCTAAGGACAAATCCCACCTTTAAATCTTGCTACATCCATTCTGTTTGTGTTTCACAAGTTTGGGGGGTGGCAGAGGAAAAAAAAAGGGCGAATCCAAATGAAACCAGCAAATCCACAGGGAGTTGTCCTGGGGCAGAGGGCTGTTTCCAGGTGTGCCTGAGAGACTGGCACCTCAGGATGTGTGTCAGTAGCCTGGCTGCTTGTTGGGCTGTGCCAGGTCTGGTGCTTTCAGGTTGTAGCTCATCGCAGAGTCCCTCCAGAAGAGTTTGTGTTCCCCCACATGAAGATGACAGAGGTGTGCAGGGCACCTGGGTGAACCAGAGCCTTGTGAAAAAGGAAAAAAAGCCCAGCCTCCTCCCTTGCTTGCACATGGAGAAGGAATTTGGGCGCTCGTCTAGAGAGGTAGGTGAGGGGGATGCATTCCCTGGGCACACAAAGGGCTCCTGGGGGAATCTGCTCTATAAAATGCCCTTCCTCCTGCCATGTCCTTGAGAAAATTTGCCTCTGGAGCATCTACACCACATCCCATCCTCCAGGCACGTCCAGAGAGATCCATAAGCATCTAGGAAGCACCTTCCCACACAGGGAGACCTTCCCAGGGAGGCAGGTGAGGTCAGCACCTCCTGGGGGCAAGCCTGAGGCAAGAGCCACCCAACTCAGCTCTGACCAGGCTCAGGAAATTTGTTTTGCATTAGGGAACAGCTCCTGTTCCCAGGCAAAGCCTGATGACTATCTGTACATTCCGGGGGCCTCGGGGGCTGAGTGCAGGCAAAGCTCTTGAGCTTTGCCTGGTTAGTCCCAAGGACAAGCTTAGGTGCCCAGGTGTTTTAGTGACTTCCCCTCCTGGTCTCTCAGGACTGTATGGATGAAGGTAGCTCCCAGAAGCTCACACGTCCATGACTTTTCCTTTCTAAAAAGCCATAGGCATCTCTCTGACAAAAGGCGGAAACCATCCACAACTCTCAGGCACTGCTTCCAAAACAGAGGCTGGACTTCAAGGTAAATGGCTGATGCCTTTTTTTTCCCCATAAGCATAGGCAAACCAACATTTTTCTGCTAAAATAATTTTTGGCAGTAACCAAAGACACTTCAGTACATTAAAAAAAAATCTTCCACTCACCTCAAGGAAGGCAGCCCAGAAAGTCTTAGCCCAGACACTTCAACTCTGGAAACAACAAGGTGCTGGTAACAGAGTCCAAACATAAAAGGCACGGAGGAAATGCTAGGGCCAGCTGCAGGGCTAATTTTACAGATAAATGTGACTTAGATTGTAAAACAAACCACTTTTAGAAGGAAAACCTACACTGTTTAGTAGAAATCTTCCCCCTGCTTTGCCAGCAGGCCCGAGGGAGGAGATGCCATCAGCAGTGAGCAAGGGGCTCGCTGTTCTGGGAAGAGATGTGGTAACTTGTGTCCACGGGGCTGGAAAAACAGAGGTGGCAGCTCAGGAGATGCATTGACAGGCTCAGGAAGGGGAACTGGTGGCAGCAAGAATCAGCTTTTCCTGATTGCAGTGCCTAGCCAAGGGTGGAACAAGGTTGGCCCTCACAAGGAGGAGCAGCTCACTCTGTGTAGGGCACCTTGGCACATGGGATTAGCAGTCCTTGATGGGAACGACCTGCCAAGTGGTGTTTGCTGGTTGCTCAGCTTTCCTGCCCCATTTTTACCTTCAGTTTTTTTTCTTTTTCCACAATAAAGTCCTTGGAAGAGAGCACACCAAAGGAACTGCCTATTGTTTTCCACTGATAAAGTTCTTCTGTCCTTGGCTACTAATGTGCCACATGAACATGATCAGGCTACAGGGCTTGTCCAGCCTGGAAAAGAGGGGGTGTGGTTGGGGGGGGGCTCATGGTGGCCTTCCAGCAGCTGTGGGGACACAACCAAAAAGAGCCAGGCTGCTCACCATGGTAAGACAACAGGCAGAGGCTGAAACCACAGACGTTCAAACTTGTGAGGAAAAACTTTCTCATCAGGACACCAGCCCAGCAGGGGACCAGGAGACTGTGCAGTTTCCATCCTTGCAGGTTTTCGAGATCAGGTTAGGTGAAGCCCTGAGTAACATGCTCTGACCTCATGGCTGACCCTGCTATGAACAGGAGTTTGGACTTCCTGAGGTCCTTTCCAAACTGAGCTATTCTGTGATCCTATTATCTTTAAACATCACTCTCTGTATACCCTGGAGATTTTTACAGCCTCTGTTGCAAAAATTAATGCATGCAGTGCGATTCTTTTTGCCTCTCTAGAGAAAGGCCTCACTCATTCACCTCACACGCTTAAAATTAAAATATGATCTGCACAGCTAGGAGGGGGGTGGCTTGACTCAGTCTTCCCTCTTCCATCTACTTACACCACATTTGCCACCCTGGTTTCTTTTCAAGAGCGTTTTTGATGTGCACACCATGCACAAACCTTCAGCTCGGCGCTGAGGACAAAGGCTGCAGCCACAGACTGTGGATGAGGGGAAAAAGTCCCTTTCTGTGCCTCGCCTAATGGCTGATGATTTATAGTTCTTCCAGAAAAATTTTAAAAAGAAGGAAAATAGAAGTAAAACCACAATGAAAATTATTTTCTTTACTTGGCGGTCCAGGGATGTTAATGATTGAGGCTGTACAAATCAGAATGGCCCCATGCTACAAAGTGGCCACTCTGTAAGGGCAGAATTCCCTTGTATTAAAAATCAGGATAAGCAGCTGCCCCTCGAACTCACACTGCAACTAAAGCCATTCCCCACCTGTAGAGCAGCCACCCCAGCCCATGGCACGGCACAGCTGTGTGGCTTCCACCTGAAAACAGCGACAGACCCCACTGGCACCCCGATCTTTCTGCCTTCACCCCCATGCAGAATAAAGTCCCAGAAAGCTGCAAAGGAGTGGCTAATCCCACAAAAGAAGAGGAACTGTTTTGAACACCCACTGCAACCTTCCCCATCTGTTTGCACTCACACTGTGCGAGTGGCCCAAGCCACGAATCGTGACTTGCTGGACGCTGGCCCCACCTTTCCTCTGCTGCTGATGGAGGCACATCACCTGAGCTAGGGCCATGTCCAAGGCCCTGCTGAGAACTCGCTCTGCCCTGCATCTCCACTGCCAGGATATTTAAAGCTGTTCCTTTTAATTACAGACCTGCGGCTGAGGTGAGCCTGTGGGTCTGGAACGGGCTGGTGAGGGCTCCCCCAGCTCTCCACAAACAGAGGCGATGCTGGCATGAGCTGAAGGCACAGCCAGCCCGAAGCCGAAAAACCTGTTCTGTGGTGCAGCTTCCCCGTGGTGCAGCTTCCCTGGCTCTCCTCCACCCTGCTCTTTCCTCACACGCAGCCACGGAGCAGCAGCTGGAGATGCCAGCTCCTTTGACCCAGCAGGACCTGCCCTGTTGGTGTTGGAATGGGAGCAGTGGTGCTGGTGGGGCAGAGCAGAAGCGCAGCCACCCAATGTGTGGCAAGGCGAGGACTAAAGGCCAGCACTAGAAAAAAGCATAAAAGGTCAGTTCTCAGCCCCAGCCTGAATTTCTATTGATCCTGAAATCGGCAGCGAGAGAAGAGAAGCATTCAGCATGCCATGAATGGCTGCCTTGTGGATTCATTTTGTGGGAGCCACGCATGTGGAAGCCTGTGTCCAGCAGTGGAAAAATCTCACTAAACTATTTTTGTCACTGCTAGCAGAGTCTGGCAAATGTCTAGATGTTCTAGGTTCAGTTAAAAGTGACTTTTGATAGGGTTCAAGGTCCTCACTGCTAGCAGTTCAAATTAGGTCGTTTCCTGAGAGCTGCCAAGGGGCAGAAACTGAAGAGGTGGCTATTTTATAATCATAATTATACAGTGGCCATAGGCATAAACCACCTCCTAAACATAGAAACCCAACAAAACCCAGCTTGGGCTGTGCTGGCGCTCCGCAGCTGGAACAGCATCTCTCACCCAGGGACAGCAGGCCCTGATTCCCCTGGGACATCCCTCATGGGACTCCCAGGCTCTTCCAGATGCATCTCAGGCTGTTTGGGATGAAAAAGATGCTGGAGCAGTGGGAGGGAGCCTTGGCAGCGCGTTTATCACCGCCTGCAGCTGGAGGCTGGCCGGGCAGCTCCCTGCAGAGGCTTGCAAGTGCCTGCAAGGGAACAGGGCAGGGCTCAGCCTGAACTTCATGGCACATCCCCCATGGAAACGGCATCTGACTCACATTCATCACTGGGATTTTAGGCCCCACTGCTTTTGTCCCCCCCAGGACAAGTGCTCTGAGCCCAGCTTCTGCAAGGCTTGCTTGGGCTTGGAGATTCATCTGAAGAAAAACAGGGGGGAGGTACAGGCAATTCCTAAAAAACTAAAATAGCAAGCACTTGCCATTCTTTCCTCTTGGTGGGTAGAGAGGGAGAAGTATAGTCCTGACTTAGAGAGCCTGTCAAAATAAACCCAGGCTTTTCTTTTTACTGGAGCAAGTCCTTTACAAGCTCTTTTGGAAGTCACCCTGCAGGTAATGACATCCTCCCCTTCTGCAAACACACCTATACACCCTCTATGAGTAAGATTGTTAATTGCTGAAACTGAGGGATTTAAGTTTTTGAAGTGTATGAGAGGATGGGATTTATTCCAACCCTCCCAACGTGTTGGGCCCACCCCTCTCTTTCCACTGCAGCCAGCTGCTTCCCACACCCTTTCCCCACTTCATGGGCCCACTGGCATTTTTTCCCTGTTCTCCATTATGGTGCTCATGTGCCAGGGCTGCTGTAAAGTGACAACATGCTGTACCACAGACGACTTTCCCAGCTCCACTGTAAAGGAGGAAGACATTTTTCAGCAGTAAACTCTGTCCCACTGGAAAGCCAAGCTCTCCCTGTGTTGGTACACCACCTTCCCACAGAGCTGACCATGCAGCTAGCTTCAGACTCTCTCCATTCCTGAGGCAGGCTAGCTCCAGTTTTCCAAAGTCTAAAAATCTTTCTTCTGGCAAAATTACCTTGTAGATAATCAAATACAGCCTTCCTCAGGACTTCACTGCTACATCTTTCCCCTTAGTCACACACTTACCTTCTTAAGCTTGTAACACGCTTTTTCCTGGTGCAAATTCCCATATTCTGCATGTGCTCTGTTACAATACATAAATAGCCACATCTTTTAGTGGTTTGGCTTTATCTTCCCTTATTTTCCTCACAGCAGCCAAGGGGCACAGCTGAGAGGAGCCTTGGAGCAATTCCCATGCCTGGAAGTGTCCAAGGCCGGGTTGGATGGGGCTCTGAGCAACCTGGGACAGTGGAAGGTGTCTCTGCCCATGGCAGGGGGGTTGGAAGGAGATGATGTTTAAGGTTTCTTCCACTCCAAACCATTCTGTGATTCTATGATTTAACAGTCTTACAGGCAGTACTTTATAGAACTTTCATTACCAGTTAGCACCTCTTCTACTGCCCAAATCCAAGAAAATATCTAGACCAGGATTGCTCAGTTCCTTGCTATCCACAAGCAGCTCCCATAGATAATAGAATATATAGTGTCACATCTGGTCATAAACCACAGCTATTTTAAGCAAATTTACAACAAAGAATTAGCAGCACTTGTGTGTAAAGAAGAAATCTGCTTTTGTTTGGAAACAAAGCTACTTAAGCCCTTTTTCTTTCTGGAGTTGTTTCTCACATTCCAGGCAGACTTTAAGGTCTTAACACCGCTGCACCTTTGTTTAATGATGGGGAAGGATGGCATAGAAAAGACAAAGTGTTTTACTTTTGTATGTTTTCCTTCATCTTATCTTTTCCTCCCAACAGACATCCCATCTCTAGGATAATTTTTCCTTGCTCATGCTTTTTTCCCCAGCGTCAGTACTCGCTTCTCTGCTGACCCTCTGAATTTGGGCAGGCATATTCCTGAGGGCCCCTTCTCTCTCTCTCTCTCCTTCCCTCCACAAGTATTTCACCAGTGTCAGTCACTTCTGCCACAGCTCTGACATTGTCCTAAGCACCGTTTCCCCTTCAGTATTGTAATCCCCCATTCCTGTTTTCCAGAACAATTTATTTGTTATCCCTTTTGCCTTTCTGTATTACCTCACAAGTCACATTCTATTCCTGACCTAACCCAAAGACAGGAACTTGCTCCCTGCTTGGAGTCAGTGCCACACACACTCAGATTTTTGGGGCTGCCATTCCATAGAACCCAACTCTTCAGGAAATTTCATCACAACTGCTCCCAGTAAAGTGAAACTTAACATGTAACTCATCAATATTCATTACTGAAGTAGTACTCGTTCCAGACTAGCCTGCAGGTCTGAGGCTGAGTGCAACCAGGTTTTGCATGTGTGGTCCACGTTCTTGCTAAAAGGAAAGTAGTGCTTGAGTAATAAAGATCAGCTCTTCCTTCTCTGGTAAAGTAAGACTTACCCATCTGTTGATTCCTCTGAAAACATCAACCTGCATGCAGAGGACGTTCAAAAGAAGGGTGAAAGATTGGGCTACAGCTCTTAGAAAAACACATGTGGATGAGAGCGAGTATCGAAGAGGCAGAGTGTGGCATAAACACTGTGGGTAAGGCAGCAGCGCTGCAAGCTAAAGACTAAATCCCAGGAAACCCCTCTCCACCTTCTGTGGAGCACAGGAACAGGGGCAGGTATTCACTTCTGCATCTTCAGCTGACCTGGATGCCAGCTCAAGAGCTGCCTCCACAGCCACTGCCCCAACCTCATGACCTGGGATGCTGAGCCTGCAGCTGAGTTCTTCTCCACCTAGTTTAAACCCACTGGATTTTCTTGGACTCTGCCAAAAGCTGCTGGACTAAAGCCACAGCACATGTTGGCAGTCTGAACACATGCACCAGCATCAAAAAGTGTGGCCAGCAGGACCAAGGCAGTGATTGCCTCTCTGTACTTGGCACCCCAACTCCCATGTCCAGTTTGCACCCCTCAGTCCAATAAAGCTATCGGGGTGCTGGAGCATGTCCAGGGAAGGGCAAAAGAGGTGGGGAAGGGTCTGAAGCACAAGTCTGATGAGGAGCAGTAGAAGGAGCTGGGAAGGGGCTGGGCCTGGAAAAAAGGAGGGTCAGGGGGGACCTTCTGGCTCTCCACAATTCCCTGACAGGACAGGGACAGCTGGGGGCAGGGGAGGTCAGGCTCTGCTCCCAGGAAACAAGGGACAGGACAACAGGAAACGGCCTCAAGCTGTGCCAGGGGAGGTTCAGGTTGGACATCAGGAAGAATTTCTTCACTGAAAGGGTGATCAGTCACTGGAAGGGGCTGTCCAGGGAGGAGGTGGCGTTCCCATCCCTGGAGTCGTCCAAGGAACAACTGGACGTGAAACTCAGTGCTCTGGTACGGTTGACAAGGGGGTGATTGGTCAAAGGTTGATCTCTATGATCTTGGAGGTCTTTTCCAACCTAAATGATTCTGTGAACAGGAAGCAAAAGAAGTCAGCAGTAAACTTTCCTGATGGTTGTCAGCAATTCACCCCAGCTCTTCCAGGTGCCAGGTTCATTCTCATGCCCAGAATTACTCAGCTGACAAAACTGCTACTTCTCAGTTCTGCAAGAGCTCAGTGGGGACATGGCTGCTCTCAAATTCCCATGAGAGATTTTTCCCTCCAGGCTGTCACATATGGCCACAGAAGAAAATTAGATCAACTCCTTTCTGGAGTCATTTCAGTCTCTGCAAGACACGCACGAAAGCATGATTACCATTTGACTTTTTTTAAATCACTTTTTTTTTTAAAGAAGGCCCATGAACACAGAACAGTGCAACGCATTACACAGGAGAGCTGCATGGTTCCCTTAAAAAAGTGACAGTGGGTAACACCAAGGTGACAATACATTCATACATCAGCCAGAGCCCAACACCCACCAATCCTGGTATTTCTCGTAATAAATACCGACCTCCTCGCAGGAGAAAAAGGGGAACAAGCAAGGAGTACCCAGAGGACAAAGACCAGAAGCTTCCAAGAACACGGATGAGATTGTACAGTAAGGAAGCACCAGGTACAGGAACAGCACATTAACTTGCTGGTAAGTCCATAGGCAGCCCCCACCAGAAAGTATTTTAGAGGCAAAAAACCACTTAAAAGCCATTTAGAGTAGAAATACTGGACAACTTAGGCTAAGGGTTCCACACCGGTGTCTCTGCTCTCTCCCATACCCATATTTAAACTGAAATAGGACAGCCTCAACTCTGCAACTGCAGAGCTGGACACTTAACTGCTCACGCAACTTACGTTTATTCCACTTGGAAACCTGAGATTTGGCACACTTGTTGTAAGCCCTTGAGACTGCACCTCACTGGCTTTGGAGAAACAAAGCCCCAAGCCAGCCAGTGAAAAAATCCTGAGCATACACTAGGGAACGTGCCCTGCCAAGGGCCCAAGGCCATGCCAGGTGCCAGTTGTGGCAGCAGACAGGCTGATGTCAGGAGGCCCAGCTGGCCCCAGGGCAGAGCCCAGCCTGGCTGCATCGAGCTACCACTGCCTGCACATCACCTGTGTGACAGCCAGCCTTTGCCACCCTCCAGGGAGGTGACAGTAAAAGTGTTACAGCAGTGACATTTCAGGAATGTATTTAAGACCTGCTTTTGTTCACATACACCAAGGAAAGAGGAATGACCACACCTTCCCTGACATGCTCTGACAGCATCTCCCATTCCCTTCAGACATGGGGCATTGGCATAGGAGTTATTTCCTGCTTTATCCCAAAAACACTTAAACACGTTATGCAACTTCAACTCCTTGCTATGCATCAAACAGTGGGATTAATCCACATAGCAACATCTCCTCTCCCCCACAAACAATACATCTTACTCTTTATTAAGTATCAAATTGTCTCCAACATAAATTACATCCAAATTATGTAAGTTTCAAGAAAGTCAGATATTTTATGTACAATGTTTGTCTTGAGTCAGATAAACCTGTATCGTTTTAACCTGTAACATAAAAAGCAAACCTATATCAGTACCAAACAAAGCATTAAAAAGGTAACAAATATATAACATTTTAGAAATGCTCTCAGAACGCGAAAGTTAATGATGAGGATTTTTATAGTGCAGGAATCTTGAGTTTGCAGCTCTTAGACCATCTCTCTTTCCCTGCGGATGGCACAGCACAGAACCATACTGAATATCATGCCAACAATCTGGAAAGAAAGCAAACAGATTAGAAATCAGGAAACCAAAGCATGTGCTTTTATCAGCACAAGGACAAGCTGCTCTTCCCAGCCCAGAGGTCACATTTGTTCTGTATTTTTACACTTTACTCTGCCATCCCTGCCCCACAATCCCCAAAGTTCATTCCCAGGAATCCCATTCACCTCAATACTTGAAAATAGATCACAGAATATGTCAAGCTGCAAGGGACCCACAAGGATCTTCAAGTCCAACTCCTGGCCCTGCACAGCACCAGCAGGTATAACCCACTGCCATATCTCCTAAGAAATCTTTGATCATCCCAGCACATGCTTTTCTCCAGAGAAGTCAAACACAAAAGCGCAAGTTTTCTTAGCAGCCCTGTTATTTCAGCCCTCTACCAGAGCTGTAATTGTTACAAAGAAAAGAAGAATCCCCAAGAGATACTAGGATTAAGGTGTGGGCCCAGCAACATGACCAATACATCTTCATATATATACACACCACTGATCAGATTTCACCACTGCTGAAAGTGCAAGGAGGCAGATCCTAATCCAAAGCAGAAGCAGGGAGGCCTGAGACATCCCAGCTGTGGCACTGCCTCAGGGCCCTGCAGCACACACCCTGATCCTGCTGGGACTTGTCCTCAGTGAAATGGCCTTGTGGGCTGCTGGGCCAGGCACTGCTCTGCAGGACTTCTGCTCTGAGTATCCTCTGAGCGCCCAGCTGCCCTCTGAATAACATGGAAACTCACCATCATTACAGCAATGCCAAGGCCAACTGCTCCGATCACGTTGAATTTGGATTTGAAGACATCATCAATGGCATTAGGGCAGGACTGAAATGGAACAGACAGTTCATCAGTGTTTTATTCATTTAAATACTCATCTTTTGAAAGCTGCTTTGATCTGGCCTTTACTGTCACATCCTTAGAGAGAGCCAGGGATGGTCCCACACGAGAGTTGGTGGAAAAGTTTAAATCTACTCTTCAAGTACCTCAAAACTGTTAACAGCACCTTGACTACAGCAGGATTCCCCTCTCAATCTGAAGATGCAGTTTAGCAGCCTTGGCTTGTTACTAATGGTTGTCAGCACTTCAGATGGTGCACTGCTCATCCCTTATCAAAAGAGATTTGAAACAACTCCTGACATTGCCAATGGCTACTGTAATTTTGCAGACACCTCATAAACCCACAGTGCATGGGAATAGCAGGATCTCCTAGGCTAGGATCCATGCTAGGGGCAGATTCATAGAGGGGACAGTTTAATGTTCTCAGGACAATGAATTACCCTTGCAACTAAGAAAAATAAAATTAAGTACAGTCTTTTCTCCAGAATAGACACATGGTGGCCACTAAAAAGAACAAGGCACTTTTACAGAGGTGTAAGTCTTTAAGAGCTTGGTAGCTGGTCAAAGTCTCATCCCTGCTTCTGTCCTGCTTGTTCCAGCAGCAAACATCAGTGAGCTGCTGAAAGCTGCCTTCTTCTGTTGTTCCTTATCCAGTCTAGAGAGAAAGACTGAATCTGGGATTAAAGGGATATACTGGCAAGAATGAGTCAGTTCAATCAGAATACCAACACAGCACTGCTTCTTAGAGGCACACTCCATTACATCCCTTTGATCTTGCAGTCTATCCACTGTTTTTCTACAACTGGGAATAGGCATCACAAGAGGAGCTCAACAGATGAAGCTAAAACACACAGCAGAATAAAAGCAAACAATAAAACCTGCATGCAGTCTCAACTACTCCCAGGCACTCTAACCCAGACTGCATGGACAGGACAGATATGTGAAGTTGTCAATTAAAGTGAAAAAAACCAAAGTCATTAATTGAAGTCCTGCATGGAAAGAAGCATAGGAGGACTGTTACAAACTGTCTTGGAACACAAAGCAGGAGCACAGGGTCATGGTAAGGAAAAGAGGAAGAAGGGCAGTTAAAAACTGCACAAGTTGTCTTCTCCTGTTATTTGTGGCACACAGGCACCTCTGCAGCAACATTCCAACAGGGAAACCTGATTCAGAGAATTGCCTTCGCAGTGACAAACTCACCTGAACTGCTACCAATGCCTGCCCCTGTCCTTGCTGAAGCTTCAGACCTGCTCCCACCCCAAGCTCTCCTTCTCCCTAACCAGGAGGGAGGTGACAGCTCCCAGCAAGCACCAGGAAGATGCAGTGACGAGAACAGAGCTCTCAAGCACTGGGAGGGGTTTTTTTTAAAGCAAAGTTCTGATCTTCCACTGCCCACCATACCAATGAGCCTGTGACACACAGACTGCACATTTCCTGAGCAAGGTCAGATTTCCTGCTTGTTCTTTCCACAGAAACGGCGGGTTTGTTTTCCACAAGCAGCCTGATGACAGACACACGCTGCCACACCAGTGTGACATGGGGATTTCCCACAGACTGGGAGGGTTTCCTGAAGTGTCTTTCTCATTCTACCCACTGGGCAGAGCTGATGGTGAATTAAGTCAAGCTTTACCTTGACAGAGAATGACTCAGCCAGTGTCTTTGACGGACAGGTGTCCATGTACTGCTGCTCCAAAGCTCCAGTAATGCCACAGCAGTTGAGCTACAACAGAAAACACAAAAACAGACCCAGGTTAAATAATCCTTATTTTTGCTCAGTGATCTGGTTTTAAAAAAAATTACATTAGTTTTTATTACAGACCAAGTCCTGTCAACATGACTGCTATAAACCTAATTTTAACAAGCCTTTATTAAATTAAAGGGCAAGGTTCTGAAAGGAAGAGCTAGATCTCATTAAGTACACACAGAATCATTTTGGTGACGGCTTGTGCTCCTTACAGACACAAAGTTGAACCTCTCACAGACATGCAGATGTGCATACTAGGGTGCCACTAGCTCAGTAGCACAGATCCAGTTTCCCAGCCTGCTGCTGAGTTTTAGAAAAACAAGAACTAGTTCTAGGCACTTCAGAGGGACAAAAAACGCATTCTGAATTCACTTACACTACACAAAAACATCTCTGCAATCTTTGGTTTCTTCTAACTAGTAAGAGACTTGTACAGGGACTAGGTGGCGTGGAGAACAGTGTAAGGAACAGCTGCATTAATATCCAGGTTAAGCAGAACCATACACTTACAGCAAACTGAAATGCTTTCAGGGTGTCTCTGGCACTTGATTGAGTTCTCTTCCTATAGGTGTCCATGTAGAACTCCTTTAACTCGTCAATAATCTAAGGAAAAGCAAAGAGTGGTCTGTTAGTTGTGTATTAGTGTCATACCTTATATTAATTACAAAAAACTTGCTTTCGGCAAGTCAGTCATCAAAAATCCTGCGGCCTACAACACCCATTCTTCTGCCACGTACAAATAGAGGGTGGACAGAAGGCTCACCTGTTTTGGGTGTGAAGTAACTGTACACTTACTTTAATAACCACACCTTACCAGGTAAGACTGTTTCCCTTTCCAAATCTCTGAGCTTCTAAGAGGAGTGAGAGAACCAAGTCTTTGCCCACTGGCTGCCCAAAAATATTCCCTACTCTACTGCACCCCAGAAGTTTCTGTATTTCCCCACTAATACAATGTATTAGTGTATTTCCCCCATAATACAATGTGAGCAGAAAAGCAACCCTGGTCACCAAGCATCTGATTTTGAAACAAGACAGAATCTTGACTGCTTGGGAAGCACAGGCCATGTCAGTCACGTTTCAGGTGCAGAAACACTCAGCCCTCAGCTGACCCAGCTCCTCTCTGGAAGTGGTAAAGCTTCCCAGCCAGTCTACTTCACCTCACAGCTCATTCAGGTACTGTCTGGAGGGCATCTCTAGCATGCAACAGCCTCTTGGATTCTGGCTTCTCTGCTGCAGTCTCATTTTTAAATGTTAGAGTTAGATTTTTTTTTGGTGCTGTTTTGCTGGAATCAGCCTTTTTCCTCTCCCCCAGATTCCCTGGGTAATAAGGATTTGACTTGTACTAGTGTAGATGTCAGCAGACTGCTGACTGTGGGCACATTCATAGACTCATAGGAGTATTTGGGGTTAGAAAGGAGCTTTCAAGATCACCCAAGTCCTGCCCCGTTTTCATGGGCAGAGACACTTTCCACTATCCCAGGCTGCTCAGAGCCCCATCCAACCTGGACTTGCACACTTCCAGGGATGGGGCACCCACAGCTTCTTTAGGCAACCTGTTCCAGCATCCCACCCCTCCCAACTTTTAAGAGCAACCTACCTTTTCTTTATTTGAAAATCCCCAGATCCCAGCAGCAATTTCAAGGGCAAAAATCACAAAAAGGAAGAAGAAGAACTAGAAAAGAAAGACTACGTTATTCATGAAGGCCACAGCACCACAAACCAGCATCACACACATACAGTGCAAGTCTGTCCAGTCTTGTGGGAACTGTCACTCAACCAGGTTGCAGTTGGAAGTCTGAGACATTGGTAACACCAGGAATAAGGACACTGGGTCAGCACTTCTTCCCAGGAGCGACGGAAAGTCTGGCCGTGCTCTCCAAGCACCAGTCCCTACTTTTTGATCAGTGTTAATTAAAGGCAATAATCTGTTAACTCCGCCTTTGAAGTTGTCCAAGTCATTCAGACACATCACAACAGCTGACACCAATTCTTTACTCTGGTTTGTCACTCCTGTTGCTTTAAGAGTCATTACCTTAATTCCTAGCTTGCCACCAACTCCCAGAGAGCTAATGATCACTTTGTTGTGTATCCCATAAAACACAAATAAAAGTGTTCTGTCTCTCAGTGACTACCAGATCCAAAACACCACTATCATTTAGAAGCACTTAAAAGAGATATTCAGCATTACAAAGGGCTAGAGGCATCATTTTGCAATGAAATACTTGAATTTAGGTTCTTCTGTGACACAGGAGGGGAATTGTTCTTTCAGTGGCTATAGTAGTTGTCTTTTATTAACTAAGTCTTCTGGTTATTTAGATGAGTAGTTCTGCAAGCATACAGATGTGCACAAACCCAGTAAGCTCTACTGGCCCCTCCAGTCTGAAAACAATGAGGTTGCTCTCCAGTTTTTGGCTTGCAGAGCAGTTGTCAACTAGAAGAGCTCATCCTGTGATTATGAACAGTAGAGCCTTGTTGTTTCAAGCATCAAATACCACAGTTCTGGTCTCAGAGATTAAAGATTGCACAACCTTCAGAGTCCAGGATGAACTGTCTAGCAATGATAGCACTGCTCTTATCAATATTTTAGTTCTCCGTTCACCATACTCCCAGACTTGACACTCCAGTGTATGTCAGACACATCCAGCCTCTTGATGTCATCCTGTGTTCAAGTACAGCACGAGTATTTGGATTTCAGGCCAGAAATGAAAACTATATTTAACATTTTAGCATTATGTAGGTGACCATGAGTTTAAACGCTGTGATTGTTCTGGGTCCACTGTCTGCTGCCCTTGAATTACACAGTAATGTTTTCCTTCCTTTCTCATCATGCTGCTCAAAATTTAAGCATTACCCTGAGCACTTACCAGACCAAGCATACACTGAGATTCCTGTGATGCACCACAGCACCCCAAGAAACCAACCAGCATCATAAGTGCACCAGCTCCAATAAGGATGTAAACACCTAGGGAGGAGGAAAACAAAGGTGTGCAGGTCATTGAGACCTCAGCAGCAAGGTATGAAATTAATTGCTCCACAAATAGCATCTGTAGCTTTTGCCAAGGTTTAAGTTTCTTTACTGAGGTGTTTCAAGAAAAAAAAAAAGGGGGGAGGGTGTGCTTAATTTTCAGAGCAAACACATCTGAAAAACTGATAAATAAAACCTTCAACTTGTCACAATTAATGTGTACCACTAATGCAGTTTCACAAGTTTCAGAAAATGGGTGAGATAAAGCCATCTAAAATAAGCTGTAAGACACTTTTAAAAACTGGCTCAGAGCCAGAGTTATGAACTTCTCCTCAGCTGAAGATAGAGACAACTGGAATTAGAGACAGCTGGAATAGTGATTTATCAACAACTGAGAAGTCTTGAAGCAGACACTTCTTCAAATTATAAAAAGTGTCAGAGCCTGAAAACTATTCTGCCCAGAAAATGGGCAGTGAATATGTTGAAGCAGAAAGAGCAAACATTTCTGAGCTAAAAGGCTCAATTTATGCCAACTCCTCTGGCTCCTAAAACGTGGAACAACCAGCCTAAGCATAATAGCTGTGAGCTGGAGACAGCAGCAAGATGTGGTGAGCAAGAAAACTCCCAAAGGATGGCAAGGAAGTATTACAGGAGTGGTGAAACATCAAAATCAGCACAAAGCACATGGAACAAGTAGGGCGTTTCTATCAATAGGGACAAAAATACAGTTCAGAGACTCAATCAATACTAATTGAAGGAAGCCAGATGTAAGCATTTGCAAATTATATATTCTAGATGCAAACCAGTAAGATTAGCTGCCAAAACAAACATCTACTTGATGAAGCATTCGTAAGGGATTAAGCCTGACATTTCTTATCAGGAGGAAATTCCAATATGGACTTTTTAACCTCAGCTTAAACTTTTTCCATTTTGAAAAATAAAAATAAAGAGTCCATCAGTATCTCTTAATCCAGTTTATTTTGAGTTGTACAGAAAGCCTTTGAGGTAACTTGCTTTGTAACTTACTGCAGTCAGTAACTACTCCCAGAAAATTATGTTACAGCAGGAATTCCTATTAAGCTTCCTTCTAAAATTCAGTTTAGCCTACAGAGATTTCAAGCAGGTTTTAGTGGCTGCATCCAGCCAGTAGCTTAAGCATCATACCATAAAAATTTTATGTTTTAGGAGGTGAAGGAATTGTTTTAGACGACCCAAAATAAGACTTGTTAAATATTCAGTTCAATGGCCAAGTTTAGATTTCTTTTCCTTTTCTGAGGTCCACTTAAAAGCATCTGGGAATCTTCCTGGCAGCTCCAAGAACCACCCAGTTTGCTAAGACGCCATCATATCATGGGCAAAACACAATTTTTCTCACAGATAACCTGTTTGCATGCCTTCAGCTTCTTCATGAAGTCCCATGAGCATCTCAATATTCCCAACTATGGCCTCTACACCATTCCTAACACTATTTTCTGTAGGCACAGGTTACCCCAGTACTATGAGGCTGCACTACAAGTTGCACCTCCTCCCAAGTGATCCTTCAGACACCGGTCTGGGAATTGTCACAGGTGAGCAGCCCAGGACAAGAGCCAGTTTTTTGGAAAAAGAAAGTTGAAACCATCCTTTAAAGATTGCCTAATTCCAATCCCCTGCCATGGCAGGGACACCTTCCACTATCCCAGGTTGCTCAGAGCTCCATTCAGCCTGGCCTTGAGCGCTTCCAGGGATGAGGGAGCCACAGCTTCTCTGGGCAACCTGTGCCAGGGCCTCAGCACCCTCA
The DNA here is from genome assembly GCA_013398955.1 of Callaeas wilsoni. NCBI lineage: Eukaryota > Metazoa > Chordata > Aves > Passeriformes > Callaeidae > Callaeas > Callaeas wilsoni. The sequence goes on from VWPU01010672.1 coordinate 76,064, forward strand.
CAGGGAACAATTTCTTCCCAATATCCAATCTAACCCTCCTCTGTCAGTGTGAAGCCATTCCCCCTTGTCCTGTCACTCCAGGCCCTTGTCAAGAGTCTCTCTCCATCTTTCCTGTGGGCTCCCTTCAGGCACTGCAAGGCCACAATGAGGTCTTTGTAGCCTTCTCTTCTCCAGGCTGACCAATCCCAATTCCCTCAGCCTTTCCTCACAGCTGAGGCGCTCCAAGGGTCTGAGCACCTACAGGTGACAATAACCAAATTATGGGTGTTCCCCTGCCCAAGCCTAAAAGCAACTGTAGAGATCAAAATCAAAGCTCAGTTAAAATCCAGTTCACTTAGGAATTCCTACGACATTAACATAAACTGAAAATGTGTCTCCTAATTAATCATCTTACAAACACCTTCCACACGGTCTAGCTAAAGCTACATTGATCCATGTTGGCTGGAATTCTCATGGGGACCAAGACACTTGTGCATTCTTCACATTCAGTTCTGTATGAATTAGGAGACGTGGGGCTGTAAGAGTTAGACAACAGTGCACGTGCTCCTTCTGAGAGATGAGGCAACGGAGTTGTGTTTTAGGTAGCTTAGGCTGGTCACTCTGGAGAAAAAAATATTAATTACTCATTTAGTTTTGCATGAAACTTTGCTGACACATATCATGATGAGCATCAGGAAGAAACATCCTCTGTGTCCACTAGGAGCCCCTGGGATTACAAAATGTTTACTGACAGCAACAAAGACGAGCTACTGTGGGAAAAAGGATGAAGAGCCAAGAAACCACTCACACGACAGCACTGCTGTCTGCACAAGAGCTCACAAGGGAAGCTGCCCCCAGCACCAGCCAGGGGAAGCTGCTCAGGGCTGTTTTGCCTTTTTACCCTTTAAGGAAGGCCAAGGTTTCTCAGCAGCCTGGAAATCACGGCACAAAAGTGTGACCTACCCTGAGTGATCCCCCAGCTCACCTGTGTAGAACTTTGTGTCGGATTCCAGCTCAAAGACGCTTTTGGTCTGTGAGTCAAAGTGAAGCCATAGTCCCACTGCAAGAACTGCCGTCCCTGCAAGCTGTAAGAACAAGGAACACTTGTTAAATGATACCAACTAATCCACCCAACCCTGCATTAGCAACGACATCAGAAGCAAACACGAGATACAGCTTTTATTTAAAGAGGTGGGGACAAAGGACCAGCATAAAAGGATGGGGATACCAACACACGAACAAAGCTCCAGACACGAGGCACCTTGATGAGGCATTTACATAATACAAACTCCAATGCCACAGGAGAACAATGCCATTTTTGTTCCTTCCCAAAAATATCTGAGGTTTTAGCCAAGTGTCAGTATTTCCACTGATCCTTCCACACAAAGTTTTATTCTGGGTGGCTGCAGACATTGCATGGCTTAGTGACCTTAAAGCTTCACAATGAAGAGCAAGTGAATCACAAAGAAAAGTGCCTTGTAAGGCCAGCTGGAAGTTTTAGTGTATTAAACAGACTGCTGAGAGTTCAGTGTACCATAGAAGGGAGCTCAGGGAGAGTGCTCTTCTTGCAAAACAAGATAAAACCAACCCATTAAGTGACCACACTGACAGGAATAAGAAAATACCAGCTGCAGAAGTAACAATATTTCTGCTCTGGAGCAATAAAACTAAATATTGCCTAAAATTCGATTGTATTTCATTATCATCTCTGCCTGTGTGCCTCCAGGTTCCTCTTAACATTGGTGCCTGTGTTTGCAGCAAGTCACTCTTGTGTATAAATTAGCCTCTGGATGAAACGTGGCAAAAGCCATAGGAAGTGTTGCAAGAAAGAGGGAATTGCACTCTGTGAGGCCAACAGCAACGGTTTGCTTTGAACAGACTGAATCCTCCTTTAAAAAGAAAAAAATGGGGTTTTCTTGCATGTAAAAAAAAGAAGAAAGCAGGACAAAGTAGAAAGCTGGAGTGTGCTTCTCAGTTCTTCCTTTGAAGACCATTTAACTATCAAAAAAAGCTCTACAAAAGTGAGATGAGGACAGAAAACCCAAGCATTGCAGCAGACATTAAACATTTAAACTTTAGAGTGAGCAATAAGTTTATTAAGCCCGGTGCTTTGGTCAAGCAAAGCACGCATGAAAAGCAAAAATAAAATCCCAACAAAACCTGATCTCTGATAAGAAGGTCCTTCTAGAAGTAAACAACATTCATGATCTGTCTCTAAGAAACTACGAAGTGTTTAATAATGGCAATTTTCAGTGGGAATACGGGCAGCAGTCCCTTGGCAAGCACTCAAGGGTACACCCCTTCCACACCAAGCCCACTTGGGAGGGCCCCTTCTCCCTTCTGTGGAAGAGTTCCTGCTCAAAGGCAGCCCTAGCCTTCCTAAACCAGCTTTTCTTGTAGGGCAGGAACCCGAGTCCCAGGCCTGCCTCTAAGAGGAGCTGCAGGGTTGTAGCTGGGAAAGCAGATCGAGTGACACAGCGCAAAGAGCCAAACCCACCTGGAGGTTTCCAGACCTAAGCAGAAGCCCTTTGTTGGTGTTCCTGGTGCTTACACCCAAAGCACACCTGGCACGCACCTCCTGCCTGCCTTGCTAGGGCTACCCTGACACGATGATTAAGATATGCTGAAGCACCTTGGTGTGACACATTGCCACAACAGCATCATTATTTCCATTTCTTGTGCCACAGCTGCGCCCCGAAGGGAGGGAGAGGTGTGAAGAGGGACTGGCAGAGAGAAGGGCTGCTGCTCTACCTGCTCTCCCAGCCGCAGCATCACTTCAAAAAGCCTTTGCCACCTCATCTCACCCCAGTGCCTGAATGCAAACATCAGAAGGACCTAGTGACGGAAAAACTCTGCTTCTAGACTGCTGTTAAGCCACCCAGTATTTAATAACACTCTGCTTGAGACTCCCCATCCAGGGTCATCCAACAGTCTTCAGCTTTTACAGCAATCCAGATCCCCATCATTAGAAGAAACCTACAGCCTCTGCTGGTTTTGCCAGGAACTCGCAAATTGCAAAGCCACAAGCCTGAACACTCAGCTCTTCTCACCTGCCAAATGTATTTACAGCTTGACAAGCCTCAGTGTTTGAGTAGAGAGCTGTGCAAATGGAGCAGGGCACAGAAAAGGACTGCAAAACTAAAGAAACTCTCAAGCCATACTGTAACCATGCAGATAATACTAAAATGCCAAGCAAAAGAAGAAGGCTCAGTTAATAACCTCCAGAAAAAAACTGGTCTGTTCACATTGGGCAGAGATGATGTACCTAATATAGCTCCCTTCAAAACACAAATTTAACTCTTCCCCACCACCACCCAGAGGTACATGGCATGTTTTCCCCTTGGAAAAGCAGTCAGTCTATGGGAAAGGTTAAGAAGATGCCAGGGAGACAAGAGACTTACAGGATCACAGAACAGCGATAACACTTCATGTCAGTGAACTGCTGCACAGCACTAAAAAAAGTGGTAGAATTAAACAGACTGATAATTCTCTCCATGGTGGACTAGAAATAAAATGCAGCTCCTTCATGCAAGAATAAGAGACTTTTTGTCTCAGTTTCTTAAGGAAAGCAGACTTATGTTCTCAGTTTGTGCTCTTCCTACCCACAGTGACCACTGAACTAAAAAAAGGCAGTTTTAAAGCAGAAGGCAAGAAACCTGAAGCTTCAAATTTCCGACAAAACAAGGGAGAAACGAGGACACAGCAACACCAGCCTCTGAAGAAGAGAAAAAGCACAGCCCCGTGGGCACTTGGCAGCACCTCTGGCCAGTGTGGCACACCAGAGGCTGAGGCACTGTCACCTCCCTGCTCACCCATGCTCTGCCAGCAGGATGGGCAGCCGTGCTGGGATGGTTTGGGAGCAGTGTTTTTCCTTCCTGGGAAAGGGCGCAAAGCCCCCCACCTCGGCTGGATGGAAGCAGATGCCCAGATAACCTAATTGTTGGGTTTTTGTTTGGTAATCCAAGGGGATTCCCCATCTAACAGACCTGTTTTGTCACAGGAGTTGAGCAATACTGCCTGTTTCTAAGTAGCTGTATCCTGTGCTGAAAGAAATTTTAAAGGAAAAGAACAACAGTGTATTCCTGAAAGTAATCCATTTTGTCTGGTTTCACACACACAAAGAAAAGAGTGGGTTTGTGTGCTTATCAGACAGGTAAGTAGTATGTTTCTATAGTGACAAGTACAGCAAAAAGAACTCAGAAGACCGGGTTGGGTTTTTTTCCCAGTCTGACCAAAATGTGAAGTTAAAGGGGTACTGCTCACTCACTGTTTTGGAAAAGTTTGTGGCAGTGATTTTCCAGTAACAGCATGTCCTGGCACAATTATGCTACTCACTTCCCTGCGCCAGCTAACTTGGCTTCCTTGTTTTGCCTAACCACTACTCCCAGCTCACTTCTGTTCTACTTGGCTGTTCTATGTCTCTAACAAGGATAAAACTACCTGGCCACTCCTCTCCTAGTCCTGTGGAGGCTCCTCAGGGATTTTTTTAATCACGTTAAAAGACACCCCCTTTACCCCTAAAGCTCACTCCTGCATGCAGCTTTCTGCCTGTTGCAACAGGAAAAACAGCTTTTTTGGTCTATCTTCCTTTCTTACATAGCCCTGCACCTTCCCTAGTGTGCAGGGCTTCCCTCCTGTCACCCATCCCACCCCACACCTTCTCCAAAGTCACCCCTTCCCATGGCTCTGATGTGGCCCCCTTGCTTTGCCTCTGGGTACACCTAAGGGTGTGTCCCAGCCTTGCACGTGAGAAGAGGTAATGAGAAAGGAGCTGAACCAGTCAGGATACACTTAAGATGAGAAAACCTGTGTATCCTGGAGGCAGCAGCCACACAGAACACTCTGCCTTCCTCCCCTCACCATCCCTGGCTAACTTGAGCATGAGCTTGGAGTGTGCCTCAGCACTGAACGGTACCAAGCAATTCCCACAGCATTTTTGCCCCCTCTGACACCTTTGGTTTCACAGATACGGTCTTCCAGCAGAAGGCTTGCACAGGAAACCATCAGATTTCATGACAATACCATAAACACGTGTTAAAACCTTGATGTTTAAGCAAAAAAAAAAAAATCCGTTTTTGTTAACACATCCCATAGCACAATGAATGACACTATTTTGGAAAGCTGGAAAGTTTATTTTGGATTTAGCCATTACTCTGCAAGGACCATTTTGTTCAGTCCCTTCTGACCTTGTCACCTTGATAAGAGACAATCCCCAGACAAGCACCCCACTTGCCACAGACACCTTAGAGCATCTTATCTTTCCACAGGCAGAGTGACCTCTCAAGAAAGCTCAAGGACCAAGCACTTATCAAGTCTTTAGACAGACCTTTGTCTGTCCTCGAAAACGAAGCTTTGGGAAGTGGACACCCTCCACTTCCACAGAGGTGGTGGCAGGGATAGGGAAGAAAGCAGACACTTCAAGAATGCCTGGTAAGTGGCTCAAAGTCTGATAAAAAAGCCTTTGCACAAGAAAACTGTGGGTTCTGCCACTCTGACACGTTCAGGCCAAGCTTACATACAACTTCTACCAAGCTCCTGGCATTACTTCCTGCAGAAGGTAAGTCATTATGTGAAAATAAATAAGTCAGTCAAAAATAAATATTACTTTCAGTGTTGTCAGCTAAGTACGGCATCTAACAGAACACTTAATCATTTTTTTCTAGAAGTAAGAAGGTATGTCAGGCTCTACACTACTGCTCTATATACAGGTTTACCCCAGGATGTGACAAGAAGATATCAAAAAAGCCACCATCTTCACTTCATAAACACTTCAACTTTTAGCTAAAATCTGACTGCGTAAGACAATTTACTTCTCACTGTGTTAGACTGAACTAACAAAGCCAGGACCAGATCTATAACATTGCAAAGCACATGCAAAGAAATCAAGAACACTATGAGTAGTAATGAACTGTTTCTGTCCTGTTACTTCCTGGTACTCTAAAAATAAAACCCCATAAGCAGTAAGTACAGGTGAGGCTCAACATCGCTCTAACCCTCAATTACAGAATTAGTGTTATCCACAACAGCACAGGTTTTGAGAGTTTTGAAAAAGCTCCCCTAACACTTGAGCTACATGGGCTTGCAGTTACGCAAGAATCTGCAGCTATTTTCAAACTCCTTTGGAAAAAAGTGGATTGGAAAGGAAGTATTTTCTTTCTGCTTAGCTTGTTTCAAGAATGTTGTGGCCTATGTTAAGGTCACAGCACTTTCTGCAATAAAATGGTGCTCCAGTACAGTAGGAGCAGCATTACAAAATTCCTGAACCACTGCCAAGACTAGTGCCCATTTCATACAAGTTCCTATTCAGAAGCCAGTCTACCATATTTGCAATTAGAATTGCAAATAGGACTGCTAGAACTCTAAGCAGCTTCACATCAGGTTTCTCAAGGCAATATTCTCCAACTCCAGTCCTGACTTCACAGCACTTGCTGGAGTCGAAATACACTGAAGCAGCATTAGATTCACGGTCTGTGGCCAGCAAACTGCATCAGTTCATTACAGAAAGCAAAAGCAACTAATTTCTGGGTTTTTCATATGTGCCTGCATATATACGTACAAACAGACACATTCATATTGGCCTGCGCATCCTGCAAGTCCTCCGCTCCACTGGAGGAGGAAAGACTGTCTGAACTGCTGTTCTTGGTGCACAAAAGCAGCTGAGATTATGGCTCAGAACAAAGTCACAGGTATCTTCAAGTTACAGAAGGAAAAGAACTCTCCAGGCCTAATTCTGCTCACCTTACTTTAGCAGGCACTACCACAGACAAATGCATTTATTCATTTGTCAGGACAAGAGAGCTGCCCAATAGTGGCAAGGGGCAAGAAAATGACTGCTCAAAACTTCAACCTGAACTCTACCTCTGTGCTACAGCACTTGCTTGCCTAAATCACATTAAACTATAAATATCAGCAGCAGATGTCTTCATATTCCTCAAAACTCACAAGGGGAAAACCCAGCATTGAAGTCTACCAATGCAAGGCCTTCCTTCTGTTCAGCAGCAGGAAGCCAGTGGGAGAACATGCAGGCACTTGCCTGGCGTGATCCAAGCAACTCAGGAGCCCACAGTTTTCCTAGGAAGACTTCATCACCAGGACCAACAAGCCTGAGCAAACCCAGGGAGTTAAGGGAGCACAGCTAAAGGCAGTCACTCATTACACAACTCAAGGCAATCCAGCATTGCTCACACTAAGGCTGGTCCAAGCCAACTTTGCTAAGATCACTCCAGTGCTCAGGTTTAAGGCACAAAATGTATTGTTTCCATTGATTTCTTGCCAAGCTCAAGCCAGCCTGGTGGGGGAAAAAAAAAAAATTCTTTTATTCTGTATCAGGCTTGGCACCTCCCTCCCACACCCCAAATCAACCCCCAAACTTCTATTATTAGAGAGCAGACTGTCAGAGATGCCAGGGCCAGCACTGGCCATGCCAAGACAGCAGAGCTGCTTGCAAATCCAGGTGGGAGAACACCAGCCCCAGCAAGGGCAGCACAACAGCAGCAAGGAGCCTGGTGCCTGCTGCAACACTCCATCCCAAGACAAAACACAGCCATCCCTAATTCCTAAACCTCAGAGAGGCGACTGAAACCCACAACTTACTGATCCATGCTTAACCTGACTTGGTGCAAACATCCAAAGAGGTCTCCTTCCTTCCATTTAGGCCACAAGCACATTTTAAGCCACAGTTTCCAAGAACACCATGTTTGTGCCCAGCCTTCCTGACTGGAGGAAGGCCATCATATCAATCAAGCACAAGATCCTCAGGATAAGATAAGAGAGCAGGATAGACAGAAGCATTTCCCAGGACCAACATCCTGGTCTACATGTCAAGCACTTAAAGACTGTGCAAAGACACAGACAGCGCCTTCAGAGAAGAAAAATTAACAAAAGGCTGCTGAACTCCATGTTAGCGAGGTACCCCTTGACTGCCTTATTCCTCATAACCTGCTAAGGGAGAAAGCACCACTGCTGTCCTCACAGTCACATTTTTCTTCTGAAAATGTCCTCTTTCCTGGCTTAATATCCCCCAGCTCTTGCTCACTGCCTCTTTCGATACAGTCAGGCCCTACCTACTGCCTGCACAATCATGATCCTGAAGATCTCTAGCAACATTTCCATGCTGAAGAATCCCAACTTACTTACAGTTGCTGATGGCAGAAACCCTCCTCTTCCTTTCCCAAACTTCACCAAGCTCCACTATGATCCTCTCAAGGCAGGCAGATGACCAGAGCAGCCTGCGGTACTGCAGGACACCAGCATGCCATGGATTTAGACAGCTTTACACATCATCTTCCCTCAGTCCTTCACTTCTGAAGCTGTTTTTGCTCTGTTGATGCTGAGCACCCACCTGGTGCTTTTGTAAACATAGATACTTTTCTCCCAAGACGTCACTGCTCCATGGTAGCAGCTGCCCCTGAACCATTTAGTTCCTATCTCCAGGCGGCTTCCTGCCGGTGCCTCCCACAGGAATTGCTTGATGCCTGCCTCTGGCGAGAGTCTCACCGTGCTGTGTCACACACCCTGCTGTGTCAGCATGCAGGCATCACCTCCATCGCCCTGGATAATGGGTGCCAGCCAGCACCCCAGCAGCACCTCCCATGCTTCTCCAGATGAGGTGGGACTGTACTGATCACCACGGAGTTTGTGCCAGCACCACTGCTGCTCCCCACAACACAAGAGCTGCACCTCACCACAGCCCTGCCTCCACTCCAACAGCCATCTCATCCTTGCCAGGATCTTACTCCAGGTCTGCCTGGTTTTAACAAAAGGCCTGAGATTTCCAGGAGACATTGAACAAGTGAACCAACACCAACCAGTCCTTGCTCTCTCCAGCATTCAGGCTTTTAGAGGCTTCAAGGCAGCGGCTTCATGAAGTCTGACCTCCCCTTGCAGTAGCCAATGTCTCATCTCCACATGTACACCAGCTTCTAAAGAACCTTCTCCTCTGCTTTTTCCAGATGCTCCGTAAGTGCCACTCTCCATGTGCCCCAGATTACCATAAAGCAAAATCCCAGCCTCCAATTCACTGCGTTCCAGCCCTCCAGCACTGAGATGGATGGTGAGCAGGGGAGTTACCTAATCACAACTCACTTAGAGTTCTCAAGTGTTGTGTGATCTTGGAGAACTGTTAATCAAACATTTGCAGCTGTTTCACCTCCTTTGCATCAAGAGGTCAGTTCAAGCCTGTGCAGGATTCAGAGTCAAAGACAGGTTATGGCACAGAAGTTTGTAAATTTTCTCCAGTAAAATAAAAGTCCTGCAGAACATCACTCAACATAGCACTCCAGGCTATTACTGCCTGGAAGGACTCCCTGAGAAACTCCCTTTTCCTCATGTGTCCAAAGAGGGATATGTTACTTGGGTTTGCTTTTACAAATTACTTCTGAAGCTTTCCTTTGGCTAACCTTATTGTATATTTTATTTGACTCATGAGCATTTATGAACCTTTCTGTCCTTCTTTAGGATACAGCTTCAACATTCAGAGTTTCCCTTTTTATTTCAATAACTTCTTTTACCAAGCTGTTTGAGACTTTCTGCTTCCTCTTATACTTGTTCAAGCCTCTGACAGAAGCAAATACATGCCACTTAACATGGCATCCACAGCCATCTGCAGGTTTGCTGCAGACTACTTAAATTCCTCACCTATCCTTTTGAGGCACCTTATTTCAAAAGAAGGAGGTATAGAATTGCACTCAGGCATAACAGGCTTTGTCAACATACTTCCATTACTTCACAGACTTCTCATATCTGCAAAGCCATAAGAAACATTAAAGCCTTTTTTCTTATTAGGGTGGTTCTTGCCTTCTAATGCTGGCAGCCCCAAGATACCTTTCTTTTTATGCTGTTCAGTGCAGAATAACCCAAGATACTTTATTTCTCCATAGAGGACACAAGGTTTGCTAACATCATAGCCTCTGAACTCCCCTGCAACTGTTTTCAGCAAGACATAGTGACATGTGGTGATCCCCCAAGAGCCAAGGACCACTCCAGCTGGTCAAACACACACTTATCTCTGGCTGACCCAAGCTGCTTGCATTTCACTGCCTCTTGGGGCCTCCAGATACTTACTGGGATCTTCAGGATGCATTTAACGTCCTTTAATTCTTTTTTCTTCCTCTTCTCTTTCCCACATCCTAGCTAGATACTGCCAGCCTCAAGAAGGCCACTTAAAAAGCCATCATCTCTCAGCTCCTCTGGGCAGCAGCACCAGCCCCATTCCTCAGCACCACTCTTCTTCCCTCCACGCTGTCACCAGTACAATTCTGTATCCATGAGCACCCAAAGGTACGAGTAAAGCCTCAGCACTTTATTATCATGACACTCCCCAGCAACAGGTACATCCCGAGCCAAACAAAACCACACTCCCTATTCTCAGCCCTGGGCCCCATGCAACAAGGTGGCGATACTCAGGTTAAGAGCTTCTTTGAGGCAATGCCTTTGCCACAACAAGAATTTTTGTCCCATAAAATACTCTGCAGAAAGCCTGCAGCTTTGAAACCAACAAACAAAACAAGCACAAAGCAAACAACGAATACTTCAGTCTCCTTCAACAAGAGGTTTAGAAACTCACTGACCAGAACTTTCAGGCAGTGCTTTGTTAGGCTTTTCCTTCTGATCAGCTGTAACCCTCCAAATGTGACAGCCCTGCTCACTGTCCTGGCGAGTCTCGGGTGGCAACGTGTACTTTCCTGGGTCAAGTTTGGCACAACTTCCCTCAGCTGCAGCCCAGCTCTGTTTTCTCAACTCTGCTGTAAGCTATTTCGACACTGAGACACCTCGAACATTTTGCCCATTAACACTGCAACTTCCACTCATCCCACGGGCAGGGCTGCGACTGGCTCCAGACGCGGCTTCTTCTCGCAGCTCCAACTTCGTTCTTCCACAATCAGAGCCGCACACGCACTTCTCCACCGTGGCAAACAGCCCAGAGAAAACCCCACTTTCTGAGCCACACACTTCGCACCCATCCATCAGGCACACAAGCAGCTGTGCTGCGCTCCTGTGGTACTTTTCCATGCAGGAGCCAGCGCTAAATCCAGGTGCCCACGCCCCGAGTGGTTGAGGACACCCCAGCCTCTCGGCTCAGCCACGCTTTCTCACACTGCCTGGCCAACAAGGCGCAGCGGGGCCAGGAACCGCACCGGAGACGTGATTTCAATGGGTGCTGGTCTGCTCCGAGAGATTAAACTCGAAGGGAAGCCACAGTTGCCACCGAGGCTCCCAACACGAGGGGTTCACACACACGACAACCACAGGCTGCAACTTGCGAGGAACCGGCTCACGCCGGGCACAGCCCCGGCACGGGGGAAGCCACCGGGCAGCCCAACCTACACACGGTTTTAGGGCGAGGATTGTATGTAGTGCTGGGGGATGCTGAGGGGGGGCTCTCCGCAAACCCAGCACCCCTTCCCCGCCTGGAGCACTCTCAGCCCGCCTTACGATAAAACCTGAAAAACGTGAAAAATAAAGCAGCGAGCACCCGGGCACCCGCCCCTCTCCTTCCGAGGGGGCAGCAAGTGGGGATAAACGGCAAAAACCACGCACCAGAAAAGCGAACAAAACGCGGCTCCCGGCGCTCCCCCTCCCCTCCATCCCCGTCCCGCGGGCCCCCCGCCGGGCAGCGCGGGGGGCTCAGCCCAGGGCACCTCACCCAGAAGAGGAAGTTGAAGCCGAAGAGCAGGTACTTGATGCACTTGGTGCCTCCTTTGACGGGCATGGTGGCGGCTGCAGGCGCGGAGACGGGGCTCCCGCCCTCCGACGCCGCTCCTTAAATGCGGCCCTGCCCGGGTGCCTGGAGGACTCCCCCGCCCGCCCCCGGGGCCGC